>JAAXNX010001389.1:0-18190 GCA_036491905.1 Folsomia manolachei | reverse complement strand
TTTTTGAACGGGTACATTTAATATTATGAAATGAGACAGCTTCAGCTACTAGGATACTGGACGTATTGTTAAGCTAGGTTATGTAGTTTCAATTCAACCACCCAAACTTTGTTCTTGAACTGTGCAAACAATTAGGGAAAGTGGTATTATGGCAAAACTACAGAATTTGTAGAAAAGAGCCGAAACCTTTGCAGCTCTGTCTCTGAAACCACAACATATTACCCAGCAGCTTAATCTTGTTCCTAAATAATAGATAATAAAATAGCTATAGAACTGAGACTATAAAATTTATCTAGCATTTCTTTATGAATATTTCATTACATGAAATTCGTCCCGCTCAGGATTGGCAGCTTTCGTATAAAAAGTTTGCCATAATCAACCCAGTCAGTTAATGAGTGCAAAATGTTTTTTATTATAGTCATACAAAAGTTGACGGTATAATTTCCTGCAGTTATTGTTACAGTTGATAGAAAAAATAATGTGGTACATTACTTGGTAAATTAAGTTACGGCAAAAATCCAGTTTCCACCCGCACAACGTTCCTTCAGAAGGGAAATGTTGCCAAGAAAAATATTGCTAAAATAATAAAACTACGATAACTTTGAATATTCATTAACTAGTTCAAGATAATTTATGCTCAGGTAGATTTCAAATAGTTTAATTTATTATTTTCCAAGTTTCCTTCTTCCGACTTAAGCGTCTAGGTCTAAGCGTATTGATTTTATTTGACCTTTCCTTCCATTTTTGACCTTTTCAAATCCGTTCCATTTCGCAAATTCTGTTATTTAGCTTCTTCCGGTGTGCTGTGTTGTGAATGACCCTCGATGTGAGTTATAATTATGAAACAATGTTATTATTTCTAAAATTAGTAGAATTGTTACTTTCCAATAACTTTGTGGGAAAGAGGCAATTATTGTTGTTGGCTAAAAATAAAGTTATAAAACTAATTTGACCTTTCTTCACTACATATAATTACCAGTAACATAAACAAGTTACTTGTAGAATTACATAAAACAATGAAAAGTGACAGCATTTCATACACATAATGTAAATAATCTGTACGGCACCATTATTTTTGGATGCACAATATATTTAGTGTTGATATCAAAATATTCTTTTGAAATAAGAAAAATATGTAGCTCATTTACTTTATGTTACAAAATCTTGGCTGGCACTTTGACTTCACGTCTGCTCCCTACCCACGTTAATAGAATGGATAAGATTATCTAGAAACGAGACCCCAACCCAGATATAGTAAAGATCTTTGACCACGTTAAAAACACTCTCAATCAGCCATCTTCCCCACAATTGTCTCGCTTTGGACCGATTAGTGCAATACAGAAGGAGTAGGACGTAGAGAAAATTTCCTATGATAAAGTTGCTCGAAAATCCAATCACCCACACCAGCGTGGTTTTGAGATTGTTCTGCAAAAATGTAAAAAAACATCAGACATCCACCTTTTTCCTGGAAATTTTGCTCTATTTCAAATGTAAATAAATCATAAAGTTTAGCATTTGAATCCCGATTTGCATTCCAATCTATCTCAGACTCGTCAGTTACTGAGAAACATGCAGAATTTGATGTCATGCAAACACTACTCTAAGAAATGTATGATATCCTTCTTCCCAGTAAATAACTTGAATAAGTAATTCTCCGACTTTCTCATTCTCTCCTCCCAATCCCATTCCTTTCTGTAAATTGCATTTCATTAATAGCAAAACAGCAGCAACACCACGCAAATGGTAAGCAAAGTATAAAAAGAGAAAGTTAGGCAGGCAACCATTCTTTGCTAAGTATGGAAACGGGAACTCATTAAAATTTCCATCTCTTTTGTGTCAAGAGCAGATTTTAGAAACGAAATGATTCTGAGGCACAAGTGACATTGATTGGATTTCGAGTGAAATTGGTTTCCATTTTGTACCCGGTAACCAACAACGAAGCCTGGCTTCATTAGGGAAACGGAGTCAATTTAAATTTTGAACATATTTTCCTCAGTCAGTCACAGGTGCATTTGTTTGGTGTGGTGTGGTGGGATTTGCGTGTGATTGCGTTGTTTGATGAGAGAGTTGAAAATTTAATGACTTTACTTATTGCAGTGAAAGCTGGGTTTGGGGAAAGTTATTGGAATTTTATTTTCAGGGAGTTGTATTTCTCTTTGAACTAAATTGCCAAAGTTATGTCTGTTCTTTTATTTCTAAATTATTTGTGTTTTTTTAATGCACATGTAACTACTGTTGGTAGAAAACAATAACAATTATCGGAATCGGGATATTGATATTTTGGAAAAGTATTGAATCAATCCCGGATTCTAAGTCGCAATTTTCATATGATTGCGATTTGAACAAGACACACCCTTGCTCTGATATTCTACTCTCCATCTTTTTAAAAATTAATCTACCCCAGGGAATATTATTCCAAACTTCCCAAACTTCGGCGTATAAAATCATCCGATTTCCCAGAAAAATAACTTGTAACAGCATAAACCACAAATTCCCTACTTAATATCGGAACCCACTTCATTTCCAAGCAGGATTAATGACTAGAGTTGCGTTGGATTGGAGTATTTTCCCCATTCAACCCTTCCAATACCAAATCTCTCATTAATATTGCTTTCATCTCGTAAAAGTAAATTCCACCTTCCCAAAAGGTTTCGAAGTGTAATTACTTCTCTTTTCTGGGAAGAAGTATGGTTTCCTGGCAAAGTTTGGTTCACTCACAGCCGACATTTGGTGTTCAACCTTCACTCTTTTCTTTATCATGCAGACGCTGGGAATTCTTGAAAAGTCGTTTTTCTACGCGTTCATTTCCTTCAACTACGACTTTTGGGAAAAGCTCGATAAATCACAAGAATTTTGTAATCTTATTCCGACCAAGTTTAGCTTATCATGTCAAATTAAGGGGCTGTCATTAGTCAAACAATTACACGGGTTTTTCCACAACTTTTCCAGTGCTTAGTCCGGACGAAGGTAAATGGTCAGTCAGCCAGGCCTAACGAGATTATTCCACACCCGTTACCTACCAACTTCTATCTTCAAGTGACACTGACCAAATTCAATAAGGGAGACAGTAGTGGTGGTCAGTGAGGTAGGTACTAGAGCCGCATTGTTGAAATTTGACGTGATTGCCTCAGTAATTCAGATCACAAGGGGATACGAAACGAGGACTAACTCGGACAAGAAGACATCTCATAAAAGTTTAATGCGACGACTCTTTTTATTCTGCTTTTTGCTTTCTCCACTACCAGGCACATAGTTGATTGAGTTAGGTAGCTCACTTGGACTGTGGAATATATATAGTTTGTCAAGTAGCCAACGAGACAAAACAGTCAAACCCACCAGTGACTAACCAATTTGATGTAAACCTTTTTTATTTGTTTCCAACTGGAATCGTGTAGGACGGAAAGTGAGTGAGTGACTGAATTGAATTGAATTATTCTTCGCTCTGTTTTAGGAAATTGATTTATCCCCTTCTTCAAGGGTAGGCAAGTAGTCAGTCAACCGATACAATTTTGCGGCGCATATTTAACTTCAATGGAAAAATACTTGGGTGGGCAACTCCACAATTTTTATACTGGTCGGTAAAAATGGGCGAAAGAATAAAAATAGGAACCTTTGTAAATATGCCAGTCAAAGTCCGGTTGATTCATTTGGACAATTGGAAACATTGTCGCATACACATCCAACCATGAAATGCAATACGGATTACAACACAACCATTTAACACTCAATTATACAATCATTCCGCACCTGAACATTGCAATCAACACTATAAAAGCACACCTAAAAAGGTTTAAAACGTCAAAAAATGAGCTGTAGAAAACTAAATATTATCCAAATGCCAACTCAACCACAACCAATTTAACCCTGGTCTTTGATCCTTCATTGTTTTCTATTTCTGAACAAACACTCGATACAAAGAAAGCGAAGGCAAGCAATTTATGACTCTGGAAATGAAGCAAGACTCCATGCAATGTAATTTCACGGATAATTGGAAACCCACTCACCTCAAACAGGCCCGAATAGAATACAGCCGCCAGGATGGCTTCCACGAGATTTGTTAGCAAACCATGAAGACTTCCAAAGCAAGTCTGGAATACAAATGAGAATTCCTTTCACTACTCCTTCCAGCCCAACACCACAAAACTACCACGATTCCGATGCCTTCTTTGTATGACCATCTCCGGAATGGGGTAAGGATTTCATTCATAAAATGTAAATGAATGAATAGCAAGAGTTATTCTGGCCACGTTGGATTATCTCTGCATTGCATCCCATTACTTTGTGGGAAGAGAACAAATGGAAAGGATTTGATCAGGATTCATTCACAAATAAATAAACAATGTGAATGAATGGGGACCTGATTTGACTTTTGGGATATTTGTGTGCAAAGTTTTGGCAAAATATTTACCAGGTGCAATACCACGCACTGGTTTGATTGAACTGTTTTATTATTGAATTGCAGTGTATTCGATAAATATCTCTCTTTTCTGCATTTACAAGGACGAGGACATTTGCAAAGAAGATAAAATGTTGTTGCTGCTTCATAACTGTTTTCTGCAAAATCCTATCAGACATCTGTTTAAATTAAATGCCATTGTTTCTCTGCTATTGTCTATTTTGTAGGTCTTTGTACAGATTGCGACTACACGGAATCACAGATTGAAAACTGTTGTTCTATAAAATTGTAATTCAAACATTGAAAGTTCTGTAATGTTTCAGTATCTGCAAATTTACAAACTTCTTGCGAAACTAATCTGTCAAACTGCTGCTTTCCCTGGTTTACCTCAACCCGAAAATATATTCTCCGTCATAATCTTTCTTACTTACTCTGAAAATAAGTGTCCCCGTTGAGATAAGGATTGTCTGAAATGGCAAGTTTCCCTCTTTCCTCCTCGTCATTTCCACGTACTGCCAAATTGGATTCATTATCCTCGCACTCTGTCGCGTTTCCACCTCCACCAGGGTCATCCATTTGGGGATGAATGTCCTCTAAATCCCCTTCACAACAAGATTTAGGCAACGTGATGGTGTTAATGATAAAGGAATCACTTTCTCGGCACCCAACCCCTAAATTCGACTCTATCGACATGGATGAAGTTGGACCGGGTATATAAAGTGGCAACGCGGCAAGGTCATGGTCCGTTTCGGAGTGTTGCACACATCTTGAAATATTCGCGATTTCTTGGACATATTCAGGTACTTGTGTAGATGTTGTGGGTGTCTCGTCCATAAAGTTGTACCCATACTGGTTACTTTGACAAGAGTCTTCGTCCTGATGAACGGGCTCAGGTTCGAGGGTTTCGCAATCAGAACCTTCCAAATCTGAGGGGTAGCGTCCCTTTAAGGGATTGATCTCATCGCGGTAATTACCCAGCCAGTACCAGTAGAGGAAAAAGGAACATCCGCTAAGGAACTGGAATAAAAATCAAGGTTATCTAGTGATTTATTTCGGACCGCCCCAACATTTTTATGTTAAGTGGACCCTTTAGAGCAATTTCATTCACTTTCAGTTTTTCGACAAGGTTTAAAAAGACACTGGATTGGACTTGGTAACAGAGTTGTACTAACATATATCCAAAACCTGTAAGTTGCTTATATCCCGTGCTAGCTCCTTCGGGCACAATAAAGTATACTCGACTAACTTACCGGATAACTTTCCATTTTCTGGGATAAACTAAAGCTTTTCTCTACGAGAAACTAAGTAAAAACGAATAACTTACAAAGGATAGGTAGCAGATCACCGCAGCAATCACTGTCACGTCACACCCACCACACGGGCTTATCATCGCCGGAGTAAAGGACTTTCTTGATCCGATATGATGATAAGTCAAGCAGGCTTAATGTCAACGCAGTAAAAATCATTTACTACTCTGCCCTTTGTTCATTTTGGCAAAATCATTTCGCCCATTGGGGAACACGTGCAAAACGACATACTGCAGTAATTTTTTGTCCTGATTTTTTTCTCTTGATTGAGCAAGCACGACACGACACACTTTTTGCTGATTTTGGATCGACTAAGGTCCAAGGTAATGCCACATATGTGGGTAGGTAATGAAATGTGGATGCTTTAAATTCGAAGCATGGTTCACCCTTATTTTTTAAACCAGCAGTTTTTTATATTTCTTTAATAGATTGTGTAAATTGAATAAACTTGCTTTGCAACTGGAATAAAGATTTCTAAAAGTTGCCTGCAAAATCTGAAATATTTTGCTGTCTCTTCCTTCAATATGTAAAATCTAAATTTTTACTCCCGACAAAAATAGGATTGGAAATCAAATAAAAAGTGAAGTCCTTCCAATGTCTTTGTCTTCTGTCTCTTGTTTGAAATCTTCTCCAAATCCAAATTCAATTATGTTCCCGTAATCCGGGCAAAGGTTTTTTTCCCTTTCTTATTAATTCCTGGGAGAAGGAGTTTGGTTTTTTTGTGAACATTTCACCCACGCTTACATATTCTCCATTTGCTTCCCTAAAAGACTTTTAGTTTCAGAAGATCAGCTCCGCAGCAGTAATCCTATCTTTCTGTCTTCCCGTAATCCTCAAACTTTTCTCACATTTTCACTCCCTTCATGAGGATATTGTCTGGAAATGAATTCAGTGTAAATTCACTTATGGATTTGAAAATTGAATGCAAATCCCCGTCGTACCGAGAATTTGTCCCGGATCTATGGATCTTGGAGCCTGGACCGGAAAACGATCTGGCTGCTTTTCCATGTCGATGTCATTTCCATCCGGAATCTGAATGTGAACGTTTCCTTCTTTTTTGGCAAGAAATATATGTAAATTATTTAGAAGCTGATAGCTTCAAACTGCAGTTATAGATGAATAAATGCTCCTCCGTTGAATTTCAGTATGCAGCAAATGCTTGACTAACTTCCTTTAATTTGTGTATTGTCCACTTTTATTTTTAATCCTAGCTTATTCTGTCGCTCACAACCTGACCGATATGTTATTAAGTTGATGTGGATTCAGCCAACACTCAAAGTAGACTGAGCTTCCCTTCTTGTCAAACTGTAACTAACTACATGCACCAGAAAACCCGGAGAAAGCACCCGCAGAACAAAACAGGACTAATATCCCACTCCAAGGCAAGCCAAGGTAAACTAAACTTTAGGAGGGAGAAACTTTCCCAACCAATGGATAAGGATACCCATACATCACTCGGTAAACTTAACAATTGGCCCAAATCTCATTTCACTACATACATTAGTAATAATAGTCTGACCACCAGTTTTAGAATGAGGGTCATGAAAACAGTTAGTGTACTTATTGGATGCACCTTACAAAACTTTTCCAGTTCGTAGAGGCCAGTTTCTGTTCACGTGAATGACTTGGAATTGGCAGAATTGCATTAGTCAGTCTCTTCCCCGGCAGGAATTTAAGTTGGATGGATATCGTGGTAAAAGAACATTACATTATATTGCTCAACCCTCAGTCTTACGTGTACCTCACGTTCCACGACATTGAAACCCAAATAAAATGAGCAGTTGCTTCACTCACCTTGTAAACTTTTTTTTTGCGAAATTTATTAAATCGGGGACAGGTAACGAAACATAAGTTTTTTAGGTTTGCCCTTGCCCTTTCTTTCTTGGGTGGAGCTTCCACCGTGGAGTTGATTTAAACAAACGTACCAGCCCAGCGTGGATGGATGGCTTTTAACAAATTAGTTCAGAAATTTTATTCCAGCTGGGTGAGCTTCGTAGAGTGGATTTAAAGGAGAGTGATGTTTTTTATACTTTTGCCGAATGAAGCGGAAGAGGAAAGTAAAAGGAATTTTCAGTCAGACTAAGGTAACCTTAACTCCAAGTGAAGCACAGCAGTTGGCGAAGATTTTACCGAAAAAGTTAGACCTGACTCTGAGAAAAGAATGGAGAAAGTTGGTTATGGTATTTTATGCTACACTTTCCCGAAGGATTTGTTCTTGTTTATAGGACGCAACATAATCTAACTTCGCTTACTTACATAAAAAGATAGTCTTTAGGGATGATGTTCTTGGAAAGATATGGAGACCGAGTACGGGAAACTTTGTTTATGTAGTTCCGTCGGTTGGAGAGTAACTCCACATTTTGTGGATAACTAAATAAAGAGAAATTTACCTAATTGTATTTCCGATATGGTTGAATGGCTCATGTTATGTAAAACAGATTTAGGCTGAATGAGAGTATCCCCGTCAATTAAGTGCTTAAATAAACACAGATACATTGACAAAGGATTCAGAACCAACCTGCCATACCTCCAGAATTTGTCGTACAACTCCAACAAAACAAAACAAAACTTTGTTTTCTTAAGTTTAATAGAAATTCCGGCTCACTCACTAAACTTTGGACACGAAGAAAGTAATGAATGACGACAAAGATTTAGTTTCCATTTGGTTTGCGCTGAGTTTTGAAACAAAGGTTGTAGCATAAAATTTAGAATGAAGTGCATTTTTTGCGTTTCAGGTCAAACTTTCATCTCCAATTTTAATTGCTCTTAAAACTACTTGAATTCAAACGACTCCAGTCTAGGTCGAACACAACTCAGTCAAGCATTCATTCATTAATTAATAAAATGGTTTTGTTATTAATGACTTTACTTAACTAAGCAAACAATTTCATACATGAACTCAGCTCAAACACAAACAGAGCCCGAAGCACGAAAGAGTAGCTTATCAAGTGACTTGAATCGTCCAGGTGTGCATATTCCGGTAAATAACTCTCCAGCAAAGGTTAACTGTCCCCTTAACGGTTGACTGCATGAAATTTGAGACTCGGAATGAAAATTCCTAACCAATTCTCCAATCTAGCCAAACCACCACACCGTCTATCTCAAGTATGCATGAACGAGTTACATGGAAGTATTCTCTTTAAATGTTATCCGGAATTTGGAGTCTACTACAAAATTAACAAAGCTTCAACTTCTCCACACTTGCCTAGTAGAAGGGTTCTAGTCAAACAGAACCAAGCCAAGTGTGTAAATTCACTTTATTTTTGAAGGATCCTTCATTACATTACTTTACTACTTTCACTTTACTTCGGACTGAAAATGAATCGTGCCCACAACAAAACCAAATCATTATCTTCATGGCCATAATAATTATTGAAATTGTTACTCTCCTTTCCTTCCTTCCTTATTTACTCAGTCAGTTATGGTACTTTTGCCCAACCCTTACCGTGGCAGGATAGCCATCGACTCATGACGGGTGTAGGATTATGATGACCATTACCCTGAAACGACGCAGTTCACGAGGAATACCACCAATATAGGAAGGGAGTCGTAAAAAGTGTAAAGTTCTTCTCTGACCGATGCAATAATGCCTCCATTGATGACCTCTTGCAAGCCTGTACCCATCTTATATCGAACATTCCTCTCTCTTATCTCCTACGGAATTCGTTATCTGCATCACAATCCTCATGTCCAATCATCACGCATAAAGAATGGTATTGGAAACACTGCCCTGTAATAGAAGAGAAAGGTATTAAGTAAAGCAAGAGGTGCATATCGTGGCGTGCAGGAATACCCTGGCTTCCCTTGCAAACAAGGCTTTTAGCCAGGATTGATTTATTGATCCGATTTTCTACGAGTCCATTCCATATCCAAAATCCACAGTAGGACTGACTTATTAACCAAAATGCTCTAATTCTTTCTCCGCCAACTAAACCGCAACCATCCCACGAATCGGATAACCAACCGAACCACGGAGAGGAGTGAACTACCCCAGAAAAAGGAGAGCATGCCAAAAATTCAGGATCCTTGCGAACTGGAGAGGAAGGAAGGAAGGAATACGGAGAAGATCATTCAATTCACTTTGGTTCAATTCATTTAAATGATGGAGATGAAGATGGAGAGGAAACGGGCTGGGACTGGAAACGGATGAAGAATGACTCCGTAATTTTCATGACTCCATGAATTTTATACAAGGTGTGGATCATGGTTTTGCATGGAAAAGAGTAAAATTATGCTCCAGGACTGGATTTAGGAAAATATCTTATTAAAGAAAATGAATTACACTAATGAACTCCTTGCTCTAGTGAGGAACTTTATGAGAAATAATTATACTCGGAAATTACCTTAGCATGCTTTTGGCACAAGTTGTGCTACAACACAGTAATTTCCGGTACGAAGCAAGGCGTATCCTTATTCCACTATCGGTTCATTCCCGATCAGAATAAATCCGTATAATGAAAACTACGCCGCTCCCTCTAAGCCTCTTTTAGACAGGTTGAGATAAGATAAGTACAAGATGAACGGCAAGATAATAATATCACGACAGGTAAGTATAAACATAAGCCTTTCCTCGACTCAATCTCGCTCCAAAACTTTCGCAAACTTTCTCCAAAGTGAGTTGCATCCATCTGCAGTCACTCTGAGAGAAGAGTCTTCTTCTTCCCTATAAACAGCAATAAGCTACTCATCACCATAGCATGGTAAGAAAGAGATAGTGGTCAATACAAAATCTTCAACTTCCTTTTTTCCTCTGCTCATAAAAAAATACTCTGCCCAACTTTCTCTCATTTGTTGGTTGATTTCTGCCCGTATCCTGATGTTCCAATTCGCCTGGGAATCAGACTGCTTTACTTTTACTTACCTGCCAGGGCTGTAGTTGGCTAGATATTTTTTTCATAAAGGATAAAATACAACAAAAATACCATGCTTTGGTCGGACGTGGAGAAAGTAGACGCCCAACAGAGTTCCGTACTGACGTCCGGGCCGGATGGAGGTAGGAACAGCCCATCAACATCAGCATCATCATCCTTCGTCACCCTTGCAGTGTACTCAGTAACATATTACTTAGTTAGATGCATATCCAGATGCATATACCGTGTAGCAGAGTACCTTCCTTTTGTATGTAAACTTTTCTGAATATTTCACTCCCATCCACCTGTCCAGCCGTGCTGAGCCGATGTGAAAATGGCAAAAAGCTAAAACAGAAATATTCATGCGGATGAATCTCTCTCTTTCTCTTTTACCTTGCCGGATTTTATTTTATTTTCCTTCCTTACCTTACTTTCCAAACTACGAGATAAACCCTGAGGCAGATGAATGCAGACCTAGCTGTACATATCTGATGAAGTTGGTGGATCCATGTGTTTGTTGCCAACCTGGCACGAAGTACTTACCTTACTAGAGAAAGATTAAAGGAGACTTTTCCCTACCTGAATGAACACTGGGAGAGTTTTCGCCCATGGTGGTAAAGAGCTAAAAGTTCTACTCAAAAGTAAATGGGAGATAAATGGAGAAAGAGGGAAGGTCGTTTTTATTTTCACTGGAAAAAAGGATTGAAAACCCTTCACCACAAGGCTAGAGAAAGGATTCAATAACGAGACTATGAATCAAAAAGCCGGATAAAAAATCATGCTCAGCCCTAGGCTTAAGGAGAGTTTACAAAAATCCGAGTCATCTCCCAAATACGGACATATGTCGGTATCAAAGGTATTGGAAACGCTCAAAAAACGCTGCTCAGACACGAAGGCACTCTACAAAACTATCCAATTTGAAGGAGTGGATGCTACAGAAGAAAAGGTTAAACAAGAAATTAATTACATGAATGAGGTAGGTTCAACGGGGAGGTTATCCAATCGAGAAAAAAACATGGGGAACAATTACACAAATTGGATGGGAAACATGAGAAGTCTGCTTAGTTGGGAAGGTAGTTTGTTCCCTTCCTGATCTGAATTGTCTCTAAAAAGGATACGACTGGATCCTGATACAATCTACAACCTTTCACCTTATTTCATTTTATACGAGATTTTATACCGGGTTCAATTTATGGTTGGCCGGATTCTGCTACCGGTTTGAGACAGTAAACGTTTGGGCAGGAAAATGGTTGCCTTTTGTACTTACTTTCTCGCCTATGCATAGCAGACTATGCATGGCCTGCCAGTGACATTGAGTGATGTGGATGTTGATGTCTGTGTTGATGATGGGGGCATCAAAGTGGAAGACCATTTTCAGGCAAATGCCAACCTTATTTTGGCTAAACTGAATCCTTGACTTTTCAATTTGTGTCTTGTCCTCTGATTCCATTTTATGTTTTATTTTTCTCTCAATGCCAACCATTATGTGAAGGTTGGCATTAGGACGATATTAAGAAAGAGTAGAAATTTTCTAGTAGAAAAGGAAAAAAACTCCTTTATGAGAGAATAATCAAGATGAGCACTTGACAACTTTTTCCAACCCCAACCCATGCCAGTGGAGAAGAGACTCACTTCAACCTCCGATATCATCGCATGTCATCAACATCGTCAATTTCGACCTGCCGCATCCTTCAAATTGAGGCCAAAATGTTCCTTGCAAAACTTTAACCTGGCCCAAAACAAACAAAGTCACTTTCCTCGTCAACCACGAAACTGTCATTGAGTAATCTAAAGACGGAATTGTGGAAAACTTTTACCTTTAATTTGACAAACTCGCATGGATCTGGGGCTGTAATTTGGAAAGATACGCCCTGCATACGAAGTAGTTCTTTCTAATACGTCGTGAATATTGGACCATTCCTGGAGTAAGTTAAACAGGTCAAATTATAAATTTAATGCATCACCTTGTCACAGCGCCCGTCCCTTCTAATTACTGGAAACCCTTGCAAAATATAACGGGAACCAGGAAAAATGGCATTGACACTTCGGTGTCAATTATGTCATAATTCATATTAAAATTATGACAGCAAGGTCACAAACTTCGTCCCAGATATGAGATGTTCCAACTCGCCCCCAAACGGAGGCAGCCACAGTGGGTGGCTTTCTCTAAGGAAAGTAGAAAAGACCAGATTTTGTCTCAACCTTGCTTACACCGAGCTTTCTCCTCGCAGTATGTTGCCTTTCTTTCTGAAGGCCAACAATGTTTTTGGCATGAGTGGATTGATGGTAGTCAAGTTTTTTTTTTCATTCTGCGTGGAAAACTTTGCAGGAAAAGCTGCTCACACATCCTTTATCTGGAGGAGCTCTCAAGTTCTCACCAGTGTTTAATTTTATTTTGCTCCTTTTCTATGGAAGGAAATGAGACAGAGATTGAAATTGAATGGGATGGAATTTAAGGAAGCTGTCGAATTAAATGGGACGATGTGCAAGATCCACATCACTGTCTCCAAGACAAGATTTGGCTTACAGATGGAAGACGTGACGAAGGAGATGGGAAACTGGAGAAAGGAATCAATAGCAAGGTGTTGCTCATTAAGGGAGAAGTGATGACATGAGATAAACCATTTCAAAGAGGATACTTCCAAGTAGCTGATTGAAAACTACTTGCTTTGTTTAGCCCAATTTTTTATTGTTTTATTTTTGCACATGACACAGAAGAAAAATGTCTTTGAAGCATCAGTCAAATCGTAGTCCTTAATAACGCCTTCGAGTCATTTATAAAATTTTGCATTACAATATGTGCAAGATCCACATCACTGTCTCCAAGACAAGATTTGGCTTACAGATGGAAGACGTGACGAAGGAGATGGGAAACTGGAGGAAGGAATCAATAGCAAGGTGTTGCTCATTAAGGGTGAAGTGATGACATGAGATAAACCATTTTAAAGTGGTTCCTTCCAAGTAGTGGATGCAAAACTTGCTTTACTTAGAACACAATTTATTTATTATTGCACATGACACAGAAGAAAAATGTCTTTGAAGCATCAGTCAAATCGTAGTCCTTAATAACGCCTTCGAGTCATTTATAAAATTTTGCATTACAATATTTCTTGTGGGATATACGAACTGAAAACTCTGCAAAATTGAGAAGTTCGCACGGACATTATTTTCCAGGACAGACACACGGAAACACCTCCCACTAAAGAACTCTCACTCCATTCTCTTCCTAATAAGATGGAATGAAACAGATAAAGTCTTTATCCTCCTATTCTGCCGGAGAAGTAAAAAAGTCACGGAAGGAAATGGTTGAGAATCGAGTATAAAGGTAGGAGACGAATGACACAACATGCAAGTAACACACACAGGGCTCACTTTTTGAATATACTCTCTCATAAAAGTAAACTTTCTTCCAGAATACACACATATTCCGAGAAACTAATGGAATCCTTTGTTTGTTGTTTGCTTCTCTAAATGTAAAGATTCGCAAAGGAGAAAGCACAGTTTGCGAAAACTTTCTCCTCATTTTCGCTAGCAGTTTCGAAACGAGAAGCCGTAAATACACAAAATAACAGGAGACATGTAAATATAAATGATGGGAGGATCCAAACTTTACCGGAATTTATCCGAGTCTGTATTTTTATTTGCAGAAAAATCGTCAGTATTTTAGGACGACAAAGTAGAAAATTGAGGAGGCGTGGAATGTTGGCGTTAATAAAATAATTTCATTAATCTCAGTCCTTCTTTTTCCGGAATTTGATTTTTATTAGGGTTGAAAGGTGTTTGAGTGCTGAATGACTACGCCCAATTTAATCAACGGGTTCGGCAATTTGAGACCTATTTTAGCTTTACTTATTTCTTTTTATTTTGCTTGGAACTTTGATGAATTGAAAAAAATGCTCACTTATTTAGATCAAAGGGTTTTGTTCTAGTAAGAATGAAAGATTTTCCATTGTAAATCAAAAATCCTAATTTGGATGAGGACATGTGCATGTCAAACAAATGCTGATTGCATTTTACAGCCAATTGACAATAGAATATGAACGGAATTAAGGCTCCAATCCGGAATGGTATATCAATTGTCATAAAATAAACTTTACACCTTGAGCTCCGTACTCACAAAATATATAAATGCACACGTGATATAAATGTGATATAAATGATATAAATGTGCAAGAAAATTGAACAGTTAGGAATCGTACGTAGTTTTAAGTTTAGATTCATTTTACATGATTCTGCATGCATTCTTTGCCATGCAGAATCGCTGTCCATCCCAGATATTTTATGCCAAACGAAGAAATTTGCAGAAGCTAGATCCATCAATTTCTAAAATGTGCGTTAGTGTAAAGTACATCATCATAATAGACAACGTACAAATATCCCAAAGGAAAGCAAAAGTCAATGTACTTCAACCATGCAATAAAATTGCGAATACAATGCAAATCCAATGATGCACTAATAAAACGCAATTTACTCTCGGTCTTCATGAAACTTAGCCTGGATACACGTAACTTAGTCATCCGCCTACGCACGAGACTAGTTTTTGTAATGGAACGTAGTTACATATGCATAGCACTTACTTTCAATCTCCATTTCTTATGGTTCAGTTGCTTTGATTTAGTTAAAAGAAAGACATCTTGCACATCGTGGTTTTAAACTACATATTTAATTTTTATATCATGCACATTGTTTAAATTGTGTAGAGTTACTTGTAATTTGTGAAATTCTGTCTCACCGCACTGTGTTCAGCATTCGGTCAGTGTGCCTTTCCAGTCAATAAGTGTAATTGCCGGTAAGTACTTAATAACTACTGAAACTGAATTTCATTGTTCATTTAAATATCAGTATATCGCTAGTTTAAATGTGAATACTTGCATTTTCATTTGAAAACATGCACTACGCGTATTCTTACCTAAGTTATCAAACCGATCGATATTATGCCACTTGAGTGCAGATAAGCTTAGCCTTTTCTATTGTGGACTGCAATTCATTGTTTGATATAATCTCATTATATTCTACAACATATATTTTACCTTCAGAAAGTACAATACTAATTGATTTTTGACTACAGATTCACCCTCATCTTATCCCACATCACAATGAATCCAATAACTGTTATTGGCACCCTTGCATTACTTTCGGCTTTCTCCTACGGTCAGTTGACTGATATTATCATGGATTCCAAGGAAATGAGGGAGTCTGTCGGATGGAACCTGTGGGTCTCACAATATAACTGATGCCGACGACATTGCCACAGCTTATCGCAAACCATTCCAAGTAGGAACCTCAATAAAAGTTGATATACGTGACCCTACATTCGCTAGAGAAGTCCATTTACATTTTCGTTCGGAATCGCGGAATCCCGTCCATATTTTAGCCATACGTCTCAACAGGGAAAAGGTATGATGTGCAAAACAGTAATTGGCAAACATTTGATGACTGACGAAATTTTGTATTTTTAACAGTGCACCCAAAGAATTCTAAACATTGCAGAAAGCGACTTTAGTTTTGATTCGTCTTGGGTTATCACAAATTTCAAAATTACGCCCAGCATGGAATGGGAAGGAATAGTGTTTGTTTCCTCTAACACCTCCACAGAATTTTGGGGCTGGATCCCACTTCATTTTGTTCCCTGTGTCAAGGACGACATGGGAAAATGTCCAAACGGGAGTAAAAACGCACAAGCTTATGTCACCGTAAAGTTTTTAGATGCTCAGGGTCAACGCAGACTAAAACAAGAGATCCGAGGAAACTGCTCTGCAACTCTGGACGAAATTCACGAATTGTTACACAATCCAGTTAAAGGTTAGCGTTCACATTATTAAATATTATTGGCAATAATTTATTGATTTTGCAACAAATTTTGGCAGGAGTTAACCCAGATGCATCGCAATCACCTAAAATCTACTACAAAGCCGACCACGGTGCTATTCATCTATGCACGGACTCATCGGAGGAAATTGTAATTGTTACTAACACCCATTCTTCGGAGGACTACTCCAACCAAATTCGACAACTTTATAAAATTGTAAATATTCTTTGCAAATTCATACTGATTAGTTTATGCTAAAAATTTATCATTGTTTTATTTAGGAACCTCATCGCTATATCAGAGTGTCAGATGTGTCCAATTATAATAACTGTGCCGAAGTCTATTATTTCACAACTCTTGGAGATTCCTTCTCCTACACGCTGGAAACGAATGGTGAACCCACTGAAGTAGGGATTGTACGACAAAAATTCAAATCGGACGATGAGTCGACTCGTTGTGAGTGAATATTTATTTCTACCAATTTATCGATTTTAATACTACATTCATAACATAATGCGTTCAACTTGTTGCAGTTTTCTACTCTGACGACGCCAACAAGGCAGATTATTGCGACGGTGGGAAATTTTACGCAAAAACAGACGAGCATTAACCAAACATTGGTTGATGGACCAGTATTTTATGACGCCTGGCAGTACTCGAGCAGCCCCCATTTTAGTAATGAGTCTATCACCTGCAATGTTTCAGAGTTGACTTTACAAGGTTTGTTAAAAGCGTTGAATATAAATGTGACAAAAATTTCAAATTAATGAATGTCCTTTACCGCATTCTAGATGTCTCGTACAAAAAAGCGGACACTTTATCAAGACATGCAACACAACTTGCTTTAAAATTTCATGGAATCCTGCCCAAGGGTACCATAACCGGAGAATGTGAAATTCAACTAAGACACAGAGACAACTCCACGATTAGAAAAATTGCCAAGTTTGTTTGTAAGTTAAAATTTAAAAGATTCATTTTAACCTAGAGACGAAACAAACTAACAATTTTATTTTATTTCAATCAGTGGAACCACCCCCACAACTACATCTCCAAAACTCTTTCGTTGAGGATGGTCAAACAGTTTTGCGAATTTCAGACAACATTTCTGAAATACGTGGCAAGATTTCCGCTGGGAATCCTAATGCAACATTGTACTTGAATTGCGTAGGTTTTGGCTTAACATATCTCATTCCAGATTAGTATTGTTTTAGCTGTCACATTGTAATTGAACAATTTTCTTCTTGTGTTCCACAGTCAAAGGAGAACTTGCTCAAAACTACGAATGCCTCAAACAATGGTAGCTTCATTTTTACCCTGGATCCAAACCCTGATAGGTTATGCGAGGAATGGACATTGCACGCTGAAGGAATTAGTGGACAATCGGATATCGTCATTGTGAAAATTGTACCCAGAATTGAAACTGATGGAAAACCTGATGGAGAAAGCTTCAATTGGATTGGTAAGGACGTCCTACGAACTATACTATGTAGAATGCGCATTAAACTGAATTTTACTATTGTTCCGTAGTCTGGTCTTTTGGAATACTGGTAGTTATCGCCATACTTGGTGCCTTGATTATTACGTTTCGCATCTGGCTCATAAGAGGAATGATCCTCCTCCGGTCGAATACCACAATAACGCCCTGAATTAAGTTATTGCTTCCTTCAGCAGGAATCAGTCAAATACAAAATATTCATTACCAAAGGAAAATATTATCATGCAAATCAGAGTCTTATATATGAATTAAACCCGTCCGAGAAAAGATATATTTATCATGAATTGAACTAGCTTTAAGTACTTTTTTAACCTGTCTATTGCTATAATATTT
>JAAXNX010001388.1:0-18201 GCA_036491905.1 Folsomia manolachei | reverse complement strand
TATTGTCAACTTTACGATATGTTTTTAGAGTTCTTCTTTTTACTCTCACACTATTTTTTTAGGGAAATGCTAGATGCATCTCAAAGCATTTTTAGCTTCCGCAATTTATCACGTTCATCAAACACAAACATAGTGTATTGACGTAGCTTGTTTTTTGGTTCAGAATGAAAATATTGTGCCAATCTTCACGTCTTAGCCAACTTGTGGTGGAATGCAAGCAAACACTAACCAGATAATTTCGAATAATATACAACAGAACGGATTCACATGTTCTTCATCACCCCTTTATAAATTTCAAGTAACATCCATTTTCAACATTCTGCCACTCGGGAAGGAGCCAATTAACAATATCCAACTATTTCTAAATGCATGCAAATCAGTGCCACAAAGTAATTTGCCAACGGTTCACGACATTTAAATGTGCCATAATTTTGCACATGCAGGGAGGCAATTCTCGTTTCGTTTGTTCTTTTGCAAGCAGTGAAGCAAGTTTCTTTTGTCTAATCACTCTTTAAATTCATGTTTTAACTTATTTAACCCGGATTACCACCATTGAACAAAAACTCTCTTTCACAGCTTGCAAAAAATCCAACAGCTGAAATGAAAGTCGTGAGGTCATAACTCTTGACATTGAGCCATTTGGCTGCTAATGAATATAATTGCGAAAGGAAGCGGATGTATCGGGATGGGAGTATGCGGGTGGGTTTTATCGTCCGATGATGAAAATAGCGAAACTTTTTGGCAACGTCTTTCTACTTTTTCTGTAAGCAGATGTACAAAATGCAATGCGGAATCACCACATAACTCACACCAAGATATATAAGCAAATACATAGAAGGCTTATCCAAAAAAAATGACATGCATCGGATCTCACCATGCCTATAAAATTATTACGTACAAACCCGAAGTTTACATAGGAAATCTATAATGTCAAAATGTTTAAATTCGGAGAACTCAGAACAGTCGTAAATGTGAAATCCCTCGCAGAGTAGAATATTGCATGAATATCCGATATTTATTCTATAGCCAACTGCTGTTCTATAGGGTTTCATCCTACTTCTCGTACGTTTATCATGAAAATCCTTGTTCTTATCTGCTATGCATAAACTAACGCAAAACTAACTGCACCACAAACGACAGCAATAGAGCGATGACGGCATATTTTTAAATACTCTGAAAGTTTCCATCCATTCAACCCCTTAGTTGCAATTTGGCAGTTGACGAAGTTTCATCTAATTTCAGTTTTTGTGACATACATTGCAAGCCAAAATTAAAGAAACAAAATGCCGGTGAGTTGCGAACAATACCCTGGTTTTTTAAATGTTCATACATTTATTGGTCAAAATTGTAGGCCCGCAATAAGGAACAGGAGGATGAAATTTTGGCATGGATTGCGGAAGGTAATCATGCATTTCCTATGTGTTTGATAATTCTCCTATAATTTTCTGGGGTGATTATTAAATTAAATTTCCAGTAATGGGGGAACCATTGCCAAAAGGCGCATTTGAAGATATTCTCAAGGTAAATGTGATGTATTTAGTACAAATCGTTGCATGATTTTTGCATAGCTTCTTTGTGTGCAGCAATTATTAGAAATTTTTATTAGCGTTAATTAATTATTTTGATATTCTCAAGGATGGCATAATTCTCTGCAAACTCATCAACAAAATGGTTCCTGGTAGTGTGAAGAAGATTCAAGAGAAAGGGACTGCATTTCAACTCATGGAGAACATTCAAAGGTAAAAGACACTTTTCACGATTCCTCCGATAACTGGAGTATTTAGATCAGACATTCCGATCTACGTATTTTCTGTAGTACTAATAGTTTTTTTTTTGGCTTCAAACATTTTTATAAATTCACAGATTCCAAGCTGCAATCAAAAAGTACGGAGTGCCAGGTACAATAACGTATAATTGTTACTTTTAATTTTACAAGGTACGACTTTCTTGCTGTCTCTACTTTCTACTTTATTTTCTCTTTACATTTTGAGTAGAAGAGGAAATTTTTCAGACTCCAGATTTATTTGAACGGTACGTGTCCAAATATATTCAATATGATATTAAGAAGGCATAGCTGACATCTTTCTTTGAAATGAAAAAAAGTAATCAAATCAATCTCACATTTTCAATGAATTTGTCATGTTTAATTATAGGAGAAACATTCAACAAGTCGTCCTCTGCCTTTATTCTTTGGGTGAGTACCCGGGGACTACCTTTACCAGTAACTTCATTGTGGATGAAGATAAAATTGAAGTAGCACCATCACTCTAGATAACTAATTGATGTAATTGTTTACTTATTTAGGGAGGATTACACAGAAACACCCAGAATACACCGGCCCCAGGCTCGGACCCAAGATGGCTGACAAGAATGAACGAGAATTTACTGAAGAGGTATGCCATTTCCCTATTTTTCTATTTATGCATCCGGTAATAATCTGCACTGTATTTATTATCAGCAACTGAGGGCGTCTGAAGGTCATCTAAACCTACAAATGGGATATAACAAAGGAGCGTCACAGTCTGGTCACGGGGGAATGGGTAAAATTATTTTATTAAAAGTCAGACATTATTTGGTGAGTGATAAACCAATTTTTTATTTGTTTGCAGGAAACACACGCCACATGTAATTTAATCTGTTTGGCTTCTTGGTCTTGGAATGTGGATCAATCAATAAATTAATATTTTTAAGCCATTTATCGTGACCCTGCTACATTGCAATAATTTAATTTTGTGTGACTACGTCATGCAAAATGGAAAGCAGAGAAACAGATTTTAGTTAGCTACAATTGTTCAAGTTAGCCAATTCAAACAACTCGAAACACAGACAGATTGACCTTATATCAGTACAAACATAAAAAACTGTCTGGTTTGGTTACTGTTTTTTGGACAAATGAACATAAAGAACACTGTTTTTTTTGTTCGGCTATAAAGTGGTGTTTAAAAAAAATCTATGTTACTCGGTCAAATAAAAACTCCCAGACCTCGAGCTTACAAGCCGTTTCCTTTCAAAGAAATCTGTTTACACAAAGTAACACCATACATTCGACATGCTCATCATAACTACAACATCCACCACACACAATTCATACAGATGAAGACATCCGAATAGGAAAAAATTTAGTTCGGTCTTGTCCTTGACATTTGAAAATTTGCAAGAATCAGCAGAAAACCTTAAAGCTGGAACTTTAGAATTGTAAAATACGACGATTTTTATTATTTTTTATATTTTTTAAGTATTATGCGACCCATTTAAAACTAAAGCTCATTTGTTCGAAATGCCATTAACCAGGCTAACCACACTGAACATAAGAATGCATTACACTTATTTTTTGCACAGTTTGTGACAGATGCCGGTATTCCTTAATGTTAAATTAATTGTCGTTTTCCAGGAAAGAAATGATATAATCGTCAAAATTTATCGGTAAGAGTTTTACCGACAAGATGACACTTTGTCCATAATGATCAGTTTAAGCAACCGAATCCGAGAAAGCAGCAAAGTTCTAGTTGGACTTTGGCCATGACTTTGGTCTAAATATAACCTTTTCTTTAAACATCTGCCATCCCCGATGCCGGAACCAGAAGCATGTTGTAATTGATTAGCTCACCCAGGTCAACCTACAGTTCTCTAAATGTGTAATGCTGCTGCTATGAATTTTTGTTTAATTTTGCAACCCAATGGGTTGAACCCATTGAATTACAAATGGTGACAAAATGTATTATCTAGTAATGAAAATTAATTTTAAACATTTGTCAAAGCTGATAGGTGGCCAAATTAGTAGAATGTTGGATTCGGGTTAGGGTAAAACAAATTGAGATCGACTCCAATATGACAAACTTTCCTATTTATGTTCGTTAATCATTGGCGATTTGGCCACGCCATCATTCCCAGCCTTTGCTTTCTTTCGTTGACCACTAACTAAGTGAAAAAAGAACATATTTCTCTTTCAAGTAGTCAAACTGCTCTGCATAAAAATTATGCTCATGAATCTTTGCATTGGGATCGGCCTGGAGTTGTCGACATTCGAAATCTTTAAAAGTTTATTTAAGTCAAAATAAGGTTTTTCGTAAAATCTTTCACTTATACTATTTTGCTAAACTACTGTTAGATTTGCCGTTTTTTTCTAAAAATGAAATATATGTACAAATCTCGTCAATGATATGTATTTCCTACAAGCTTTATCAAAGCTGCAAATATGCATGAGAAGAAAAAACGGAAACGGAGAAAACATCACAAATAGTTAAAAGTTATCTTATATATTTCATATAAATAAAACGCAGCAAGTTGCATACTTTCCCTTATAAAAATTATGTGACTAGATTATGACACAGCGTAGTTAAAAAAGTCGTAACAAAAATGTCATGAAATTGGTAACAATCAAAATTTTAGCACAGTAGCTTGGGATGAATTCCGGAGATTAAATTGTAATAATTACCACCGTGCATTAGAATTAACAATTTACTGGAGGGAATGTTCCTAGTATAATGAAACTATTGTAGTTTTTTAAGTATCACCCTTTGCGATGTAAACTTATTTTGGATTTAATTTTTAACCGACTTGCACTCCGAGAATGACGTTCGCACAAAAACTTGGTAGCTGCTTGACAATTGACTAGATCATTTGACACTGGTGCCGTTTACAGTTGACTGGGTTTGTTCAGTTTCAGTTTCTTTGGGTTGACTAATTGTAACGTCGTTTTCATCTGCAATTTCATTCGGTTTGGCCTCAGCTGGAGCTAAAGTGGCGTTTTTCTTCACAGGATTGTGGAAATGCGGGGAAATACCATAAGGCCTAAAATGATTGATATTAAAACAAAAGAATTTATATAATTAGGTAACTGCACGTTAATTGCCCTGTAGAATTTATATGCATATTAAAATGCATTATTTCACCTCAAATGGTAAATTAAGTAGTCTGGAAAATAATGAAAGTATTAAAGTTGCTTTTGATAAATCTAAATACATGTATTTAAAATAAGCTTCCACTTACCTAATGTGTACATCTGGTTGGGATTGACATAGTGGAAGGACACCGCAGTATCTGAGCAGCATCCCATCCCCTGAATAAATAAGTATTGTGAGGTCATTTGTAAAAAAATATTGTCGTACATCCTATATAACAAATTTTTGGTAACATGCTGATTATAGTTATAAAATACCTGTTCCTGTGGATAGTAAATGTACTGCCAGTACCAAAATGTATTATCGACATGACCAGGAATCACATGGTGCTCAGGAACAAATGGTAAGAATCGGTAACGTCCCAGTGGATCTCTGGAATCACCAGCTTCAACGCCGACGTTTTCTAAGCATTTTCCTATATTAAAAACACGCAAACTTTTAATAATCTTGTTCCAATCAGATCTGTAATAAGTTATCATTTTTGCTAATTTTTGCTACCCATTTCCACGTCTTCAGCCCCACCATGACTCTCTCTACACTTTGTTCCATCTACCAAAGAATCCTCAACAAATCTTCGTAAAGCCTCTTTACTTAGTACATAACCTATGGTTCAAAAATCCAAATTTTTTGCATTTCTTAATCAATGAAAATGCAAAAACTGTTGCTGTATTTTACCTGCACCACCACTCATATATCCTTGTTTAACGTAGGGTTTGAATCTGCACCCAAAGTAAATGGGATATTCCGGATCGATATCTTTAAGCATAAACCTTAGATTTTCAACAATGACATAAGTGTCATCATCAGCTTTCATAAACCAATCTGCTTCATCAAAATGATGTTGATATACGTATTTGAAAGCTTCTTTTGTTTTCGCCCATAAAAAATCTCGACCCTCTTCAACATTGGGTAGTGCAACACTTGGAAGGGTTGGATCTATAAAATTATTAGAATACATATTAAAAATTGTAAATTACTGTCTCAAATCATTGAGCGGATCAAACACTGCCACGCCCATTCAATCTATTATTTAAAAATAATACTGCGAGTAAGTAACTGAGGCATTTCACTGATTTTTACACTTTGTTGAACACAATAAATCAATTAATAAGTAGCGTCAGCTACTTTATGTGAATACTCTGACAGACTGCCTGTCTATCTGTTTTCGCATTAATAATAGGCATCACTACTTGATTATATTTTCTTGCTGAGGGACTATTTTTGATGTTTTTATTACCTGCAGTAGAACTCATGAATACGAGCTTGTTACATCTTTGGCCCCAGGTTCGTTTTACATGAATGGCTTTTTTTTCATGATTTGATGGATTTGTCTATATTAAAGATTTGAAATTGAACCGTTGATCCTCAATTACAAGTTTTAGAATACATACCATAATCCAACATAGAACTTTCACTTCCTTGGCAAGGCGTTGAGCTTCAATGTCTGTCCCTTTGTGCATTTCCTCGTCCGCGGAATGCTGGGAAACTTCCCCTTTAGGACCCTCGACATCATCTAATGATCCGTGAGAGTGGGGGTCTAATTCACCGTGGCCGTGGCCATGACCATGGCTGTCAAGTGGTACGTTGACCACTGAATCGCCTGCGCTGGCTCGACTAGAAAATTTGATTATAGGCGTAAAACAAACATGTGCGAAATAATGGAAGTCATATCAATTGTCATGTTCCGAAAACTAAGCAAAGAAAGTAAAGAAACCTGAAGGTAGTAGAGGGATCTCCGTTAAGATTTAGAAGAACATAAGCAAACCCGAATCCAAAAACTATTCCAGTTGAGAGTGTGACTATAAAACTTCGGCCCAATCGTCCAGCCTGCATCTTTGGAGATTAGAAATGAAGAAGCAAGGCGTCGCGACCGACCAAGTCGGTGAAGAAGTGTATTTTGTCCGTAGTATGTTAATTAATTGCAGAGAGCCGAAGAAGTACCCAAACCCCACTTATGGTTATGTCAAATCAAAGCTAAAAAGGAAGCAATAAATATTATTATTGAATTTCCTGAGTCTGATACACAAAGAGGCCTCGTCCAGCAATACTCTCATATTCCATTTTATAATAACACGTCACAAAATATGGTAGAAAGATAACCAGCAATATGATGAGTGCCTACCAATTTACTGACCTGTATGTCACTATTTGAATATACGACTTATCGTGGGCTTTACACACTAGGTTGATACCGAAACTACCACCGGTAAACAAAATGTATGACTAGTGAGTTAATATTGCTCCTCTGTATTTTTGACCTGGCTAGTCTATCACACATACCCCAATATTTGTTTAAGATAAGCACAATTTGCTTAAACATTTTTGTCGTAATAAAATTCCATTACAAATACAATCAGACTGCGATAAAGATAATCACCCATGAATCACAAATCTGTATATCTGCCCTATGAAAACCACGTCAAATTCAGAATCTTTGACTATTTCGATGCATTTATGCTGGTAATCACCACAAGTTTTAAGAAGGAATTACACTCACCCGAATAGCGTAGAGCCAATTGAAGGAAACCAGGCACACCAAAAAAATTATGAAATATTCACCAGTGAATGACAAATTATCGCACAATAAGTTACGTTGTTTAGACTCCACCCCCTGGTGGACATGTGCCAAGCCAAACAACACCGCTACCACTTTCCAACTCCAAGGTTGTCTAAAGACAATGCTCCAGAAAACAATTACTCAATGATGCAATAATAGCCAATCTAAAGTACAAATTACGGATATTATTTATTATGCGACAAGACGTGGTCCACCAGGTTGGTTAGCAGAGCACAATAAAATTAAAAGGCTTTCCGAGAACTATTTCTCCCAGAACCGTTTCTTTAAACACACACAAACGGATAATTTATCTGCAAAATATCTTCTATGTATTGCTGGATTCCATTGTTATTGTACCACACCACTAGTGGAATAATACATAATTTATTTATGTATTATTTCCAGACATTTTCACAATGAAGTCAACTTCAACTGCAGGTAGGCAGTATCCATGTCTATGTATTACCATAATAAACATATCCTAAACTCGAGCTCCAGTCAAGATATTTTATTTTTCCAGTATGACAGAAGAAGTTATTAGAAATGCAAACAGACCCAGTGCACCAGTTTATCATGATGAATGAATGATTACAATTGAATAAGGCTTCGGCGTTGGCTGGCGTCAATTGCCAATTGCCAGATTATTGTACTGATAATTCCCTCCCTCTTCACTGATGTTGATCTGATATAAATCTGAACTTTGGTGCGCTGCATGTTGGGAGACACAGACATGCCTGTCAAGTGTGACCAATAATAGATTCACGAAATTTGAGTTAAACCACTAAACCAGAAAATGATATTGCTAACAAGTAACGAGTTATGCAGACTGTTGCTTGTATATCGAATTTCATTATCTCTTGCATCCGTTCTATGTCCCTTATTTATGCACTTGTTTCCTCTCCATCCGACTCAATCATCATGGAACGCCTGCTTCCTTTCCATTGTTTGTTTGCCCTTTTAGGACAACTGACTGCAGTTATATATCTTTTTTTTTTAGCCATGAACGGTTCAATTTTGTTATGTATGTATAGCGGTGCGTTCTACGTTTTGGGGATACACTCTGATTCTGATTGGCACTGGTGCATGGAGCCACTATTTTCAAGGGAATAAATGCACAAAAGGTCAACTCTTTGGTCAGCATTAAAGTTGCAACACAATCACAATGACGAGCAAAAAATTTTAGACCAAAACCTACGTAATGCTACGCTACGCTACCTACAGCCAGGTAAATGGTTTATTGTCAACCTGCACATATTTTTAGAAGTTTGTAATACCAATGTCAATTAAGTCAAGTACTTGCAGTCCAGCAAGTGCAAACCATAAACTAATAAACCTATTACTGATCCTGCATAGATGCCGAATGAGTTACAATAAATGTACCAAGTTACCGCAATAGAAAAATTGAATCTATTAAGTTCCTATTGTTTTGTACATGTACGTGACGAATCTGAATGGAAATATTATGGATTTAATTCCCCAATTGAATGGGGTCGGTGCATTCTGAAATGGTCTAACTAAATTATTACGGTTGCGTATTACTTACAAATTAAGAAATAACAGTAATATGGAAATGGAAATCCCTGTAAACGGCAAAGTCATAACCTAACCTGCCATTTTGCTGATGTCGATTTGATTTTTCATAATTTAAAAAAAACACACTTACAATATTAACATAGAATACCTCAACCGCAAAGCAAACCGATAAACCAAGAATTAAACTATCCCATTAAATTGATTGCAGTTGAGAAGAGTATAAATAATCCACGGTACTTTAAAAAATTATACCTTTTCATAATGTTGCCGTCTTACTGGATCCCGTAGCCTTGAAATTACTTCTCCATACGACGGAATGAGTAATTAATTAATTTAGTCGATGATAGAGATCTAGAAACTAATTTTATGTTTTACATTGCAATAATAACCATTGTTGACACCCTAATACAATTATGACTTGAAAGTAGTTGACGACCCCGTTTTGTTCCATATTCCATAATAATGTTGATCTGGAATTAATTTAATATTTACACTTTGTCTCCTTCGTCCTATTAAGCACTATTTCGGAATAATTTAGTCTTCGCCAACTTTCTCGTGATTTGACCCCTGTCAACCACACCTCCTGACGCACTTCATAGTTCTGACTAGACAAGAATATTTTATTTTATCCGAATTATTTGAATGGGAAACAAGAAACCGTGAAGATTGGGTGAGGCAGATAAAAAGTTGGGAAAAGGAAGAAAGGAGAGAGAAACAGGTGAAAGTGGATTCGAACCTACCGGCACCCAAAAGGGAAAGAAAGCGAGTTGTGGAACTGGATCATTTTATTCTCTTGCTCAAAGAAAATCCACGTGGAGAAGATGTAATGCAAAAACACTCTAATTTCAGGGGCTACCTAGTTGACTAAACGGTAGGGTATTATAATAGTCAGGCTAGTGCTACTTGCTACTTGTTCCAGGATCTATCCATCAACATTTTACCTGCCTACCATGTTCAATGCCAGTGGCATACAAAGTAGATGTGCATGAGACAATCATAAGAAATACTCTGTTGAAGAGTACTCTGTTGAAGAGTATTGCATGGTTTAGTCGAGAATAAGACGTCCATGGGACGAGAAGGTCGGTGTGGATTTCTTCATCTACCTGTTGTGAATCACAACTTGTGATTGTTTTTCTACCTGTTTCATAATAAGGTAGTTGTTTGTGAACTGCTCTGGAAGCAGTTTTATTGATACTCTAACGTGTTTCTGGATTATATCCAAAGTTTTATTCAGCTAGGAAGTAATACACATTTAAAGGCAGATACGAAGTTTAAGAAATCCGTGTAAAATATTAAGATGTTCGTAGTTTGTTCAGTAAGTTGATGTGGAAAACGGACGAATGGAAGTCATTTTTGGAAGATTTATGAGATACTGGAGCATGATTCTAAAAATTAGTCGAACGCCATTGTCCAAGAGGAAGGGATCTTGTGCAGGTACTATAGTTTTAGTTTTATGGAATAGTAGGGTAATTACAATTCCCATTATCGTCTCGAAAAAATGAAAAACACTGCCAACGCTAGATTTATTTTTAATGACATTTTCCTAATTTGAAATAGTTTTTCTTTTGCATTCAATTCATTTGCATATGCAATTTAGACTGGTCGCAGTGTAGTAAAATTTACACTGTAAACGAAGGGATCCCCGAGCACGTAAAAGTCACAAAACTGCCTTTGGCTGCATTTGCTGCCAGTTTGACATACCATACCTATGTTTTGGAACGATGTTAAATGGTTAAAGGCGACAACGACGGTGGTAATAACATTTTTGTATTTGTGTTATCTATGCTAAGGAATTACAAATCACGGTGGGATTATGTACGGAACGCACACGCTGTCTCGCATAATATTAACAGTAACAATCATGATAATGGACTATCTTACTTGATGAATCCACGGCACACAAGTCGAGCCCGGCTGATTCATGTAGTTTTTAGCGTGCTCCAGAATTTTTGCATGTAAAATGCAAGAAGTCTTACAACACTTGAAATTCACGTATTCGTTTAAAGAGTTGAAAAGGGATGGAATACTTCTTTTTGCACAATTTCACTAATTTTTAAGCAAATACTGAATATGCATGCAAATTATTCAACTGCAATGAGCGTCGGCTTTTGTGGCAGGAAAACACTCGCAAAAGTGGCAAAGTTGCAACAAACGATTGTTTTCTGTAATTTTATAACTTTTTGAAAACCTTGTGAACTTTTCTTCTTTGTGTATTTTGCAGTAATGTTTGACAGACAATATCGAACTCGGAACCAGTAAACTGGGTCCAAATTGCAGTATTCTAATTTGTGAATTATTATTAGGGTTCACGGGAAAATAGAACGTGGCCAAAGTCTTGAACGCTGACAGTTAAAATCGATGAACATGACATTTTTCACAAAAGATTTGTTGTTCATACTTTGTGTGATTTGCTCAGTATTTATAAGGAAATAAAAAGTGCAACTTTTCAATTGACACGAACGCTTCCTTTGGATCAACCAACAGTGCTTACGAGATTAGGAAATGCAGAGTTTTAAATTATCCCAAGCAAATTAAAGAATAAATAGATTTTTTGTTAAAATGCGAAGATGAGTTTTAAAACCTTTAAGAACTTCATCTTACTGACGTACCATCATGCATGCAGATAACAATGTGTAAATTCAATATTATCCGTACATGATTAGGACTAAGTCGAAATAACCCTTGCTGAACTACACACCAGGGCAAAAAGATGGTTTGATTATGTATTAACAGACCAGACTGACAATGAGTTGCTAAATATATTATTCAGCACCGACCAACCAGGTCAATTTACATTTATCTCCAAGCTAATTTTAAGGGTGTCTATAATAAGTGGTTGGATAAAGGTGGATGTTAAATGTTGCATAATTAATGCACATTTATCAGTTATAGCCAATAAGTAAATTAGATAACCTTAATCCGCGCATTGTTTATTACTCTTCACATTTATCATGTAACTCGTTATAAACGAGCTGCCGGTGATCTTAATGCACACGATACATTTTTGGTCTCTGAGGATCTGCTTTAAAATAATTTACGTCAGAAGACCAAGAATCCAATGCAGGTGTTTGTCCTAACGTAGTTTAATTTTATCCAGCAGCCAGTAGTAAAATACTAATCTCATACAGCTTCATTTAATATTTGTTGCCACTGGATAATCAACATTGCTCTTTACGCCACTTTGTTCCTTTTCGTAATTAGAGCAAAAAGAAACCAAATTGATCTGCAAAAAATACTGATAATGCGTTTCTAGTCAAATCTGGTTTGTAGAATCCTATGAAACAAAATTCCAATCACTCGTCCAGATGATGTAACTCTCTTTTGATCTGTTCATTACCAATGTCTTCGTGCGTATTTGAGAAAACTACTTGTCATGGAAGATCATTATTTTAAGCAATTGAATCAAACAACAATAACTCCCTACTTTTCCTAATCTACCAATACAATGTACTGATTTGTATTCTCGATAAGTTGAATGATCATAGTTTACTTATAAAGTGTAAAAGTTACTACGTGCAAGTACAAATAATCTGATCAGGGTGATAAAAATATCTTCATATATTTAATACTTGCATTTGTTCAGTTTAAACACAGGTCACCAAAAAACATATTGCAGATTAGAGTAAGATCACCTCATTTTCGTTGTTTGTTCACGAAAATGTCAACAACACATACATACGTGAGAGTAGATAACTCCACTTTAAAATCATGTAAGACTGTTATCCATAGGATGCGCAACAAATCTACAGAATTATGCAAAGCCGTTGAGTAAAAATTAAATCATCACGCTGACACTGGTGATAAAATTTGTAATAGTTTCCATAAAAAAATAATTTTTAATGAGTGAATGGTAGTGTATTGCATTCCTATATTTAGTGCATATTCATCTGTATTAAATTGGTTGATACTGACTGTTGAAAGGACTCATGAAAATGGAAGCATTCATAAGCGATGGACTACTGGATTGAGTCCTTCACACAATTTGCAAGAGGCATTTGCATTTATCTGTGTATGTATTATGACACTTACTTTTCGGCTGATTAAATAATGTGCTCTTAAACTTGTTAAAATAAATCATTCCATTCATGCTCCTGTTAACTTTAACATTTGGTAGTTACATCATGTACGCATTTTGTTTTTCGGTTTCGGTTTAACTCGATTAGTTTTGTTGATAGTATTGAATCAACTACTGCAGTAATTCCATGCACATTCCATAGCTGAATGTCAACTCACAGTCAATTTATTGTACCGTAAATTATTTAGTCAATGGAGTCGATAATTTAGTGCAGTTTTCAGTAAAACCTAGAAAAATATATAAATCGGTGTCGTAGATATTTCAAATGACGATATTCTCTTGTGATTTTTTTTATTTGTCACCAGATCTAATGTGAATCATGCTGCTCCGCTAAATTGCGTGAGCTTCGGAATAATTTGGCAAAGAATCGGATGTACAATAAAAGTTATTCTTTAACGTGAATAACCTAAAACTTTCTTGGATCGTGTACAAAACAAAAAGAAGAACAATCCGCCATGGGTTTAGACGCTAATCGCAAACCACCAGCCAAAGTGGTAACTGGGAAAAAACTCTCCGGTTCAAAATCTACGGCCGAATCCGCTGAACTAGGATATCAGCACACTTTGGTACGTTTACTGCAATAAAATTGCATAAAAAAGAAATTGTCAATCATGTTCATAAGTTTCTGCTTCTGCAATTTCGTATGCAGATGTACGGTCGGTACACTAGTGAACTAGGTCAATTTGCCAAGGATGAAGCTCGAAGGATTAAAGTCCTGGATAAGAGAAGGAGGAGAGAGGACAAATTGCGGAAACAAGAATTACGAGAAAGATACAGCAATCGATACATTAAAACAATTAAGAAAGGATTCTCCTTCGTATGGCAAAATACATTTGCACGCCTCGGAGAAGTAAGTAGTTTCAGAGATTTAAGTTATTTCCCTGGCTGAGAAAAAATATTTCATGCAGAATGGTCCAACTTTTTTCAGGACTGGGTTTTTCTTGCCGTTTTAGGAATATTAATGGCTATTATAAGGTAGATTTGGTTAACCACGTTTTCACTAAACAAATTAAATTATTGGACTATCGAAAGTTAATGATAAATTTCTTGTAAGTTTTATAATGGACTGGGGTATCAGCATATGCAACAAAGGTAAACCCGTTGGATAACGGTTGATTTGCTACGGCTTTATTTCGAAATGAAATAATAACTTTCATGATATTTCAGCAAGAATTTGGCTATATTTGGATTTAAATTATCACGTATCTGTCCAGGTATTTTGTAATTTCATATAATTTCATATTATCATAACAATAATATGACGATATGAAATGAAATTGATTTCGCGTTTCTAAACATGTACAACTTGGTGATACGGTACTAGAATTTCCTTGAAAATTGACGTCTACGTTAATAATTTAGCAAGGCCCCAAAACTGAAAACGTTCTGAATAAAGTGTGTTCCGTAATTTATAAATGAGATGAACCCCATTTTTATTACTTAGATGTCTACTCCAATTATACTAGTATCGTATCATCAATTCGTGTACAGATACATATATCTAAAAAATGTGAAATATCTACTAGACAAAATAATAATGATAATTATCATCCAAAACAGTATTTCGCATGGATAACTTTACCTGTGTGCCTAGTTTTATTCTCTGCCGGTTTAGTTCATATTATTGCTCCACAAGCAATTGGTGAGATTTAAAAAAATTAGTGTGATAGATACTTTAAGGAAATTGGCTGAATAATTTGTCTGTTTTCTTTCCAGGATCTGGAATCCCTGAAATGAAGACTATCTTGCGCGGAGTCACATTGAAAGAGGTTTTTATTTTACTGCCACTAGCACTTCATCTGCATTTAAAGCATTTTGGAAATTTAATTGCATAAATGCATGTTAATTATTTCAGTACTTAACATTTCGCACCTTCTTTGCGTAAGGAATCCATTTTGATAATTTCAAGCGTGCGTGCGTCTCACAAACGCACTTTTTATGTTTTTCTTTTATGTTTGTTTAATAGAAAAGTTGTCGGATTGACAGCATCTCTAGGAAGTGGGATGCCGTTGGGGAAAGAAGTTGGTTATGCACATTTTCGCAGCAATTTACATAAGATTCTTAATAACTGATGAAGTTCGAAACTTTCGACAGGGTCCCTTCGTCCACATAGCCTCCATAGTGGCAAAGCTTTTGAGTAAACTTCAGTCTTTTCAAGGAATATATGAAAATGAGTCTCGAAGCAATGAAATGTTGGCAGCAGCTTGTGCAGTGGGAGTGGCCTGCTGTTTTGCAGCCCCCGTGGGTGGAGTTTTATTCAGCATTGAGGTCACCGCAGTTTATTTTGCCGTCCGCAATTATTGGAGAGGTTTTTTTGCTGCCGGTGTGGGTGCAACTTTTTTTCGCTTACTAGCAGTGTGGTTTCAAGGGAATGGTTGGTAATTATGCAATATATCAGAATAAAATGTGTATGTTTATGAAGAGTAATGACAGGTTAATCTTTTACTTTTGTATAGAAACTATTAAGCCTGTATTTAAAACATATTTCGGAGGAGATTTCCCCTACGATCCACTTGAACTCATAGTTTTTGCTGTTATCGGGTAAAAATTTAATTTTCAAAAATATTTCTTTGTGCTAAAATAAAAATCCGATTCCTTTTCTCCAGAGTTGTGAGTGGTTTGCTAGGTGCACTATTTGTTTGGACGCATCGAAAATATGTGCTTTGGATGAGAGGAAATAAAAAGTTAAATGCTTTCTTACAGCAAAAGTAAGCTTCCCGTTTTACACTTCTGCAAGTTTGTATGTAATTCAAAAATATAATTGTTTTCACATATTTTTATAAAGTCGGTTCATATATCCAGCTTTGATCTCATGGTTTATCGCCTCGGTTTATTTTCCTTTGGGGTTTGGACAATTTATTGCTGGCGAACTGACCACCCATGACCAGGTATAGCCAATATCTTAGTTTTATTTTGCATTCATTAGCAATATTATAACCGTCTTAATTTTATCTGGGATATATGCATACGATTTTACATAACAATTTTATGTGAGTTGGCTTAATTGTAGTTTAATCATTCAATTTTAATATTTTTGCATGCTCAGTGTACGATTCTGAATATTTTCAGGTGGTGACATTGTTCTCAAATTTTAGTTGGTCGAAAGAGAACTTTACGGTGGAGGAAGTTACAGTAATGCAGCATTGGGTAAACCCATACACGTAGGCAACTTTTTTGTTTCATGATCAAAGTCATGTTAGAGATAATCAAATTTTTATCTACAATATCTTGCAGGGGAATATTTGTTAATTGTTCTTTATTCCTGATTGTTACGGTATGACATATTTCACCTTTTTAATGGGACTATTATGCTTATCTTACTGATTGTATTTTTCTAAAATTAGTTTTTCCTCTCCATTGTTGCATCAACTCTTCCCGTTCCTTCCGGAAATTTTGTACCCGTTTTCAAAATGGGGGCCGCTTTGGGAAGAATTTTTGGGGAAGCTATGTTTGTTATGTTTCCTCTCGGAATTAGATTTTCTGGCGAACAATGGCCGATTGTACCAGGTGAGCATATCCTTGGAATATTTTCAAAAACTCAACTGAAAATCCAATAAATTTCTAAATGAGGTGGCTACGCTGTTGTGGGAGCTGCAGCCGTTTCCGGCGCCGTGACGAGAACCATTTCAATTGCTGTGATTGTGTCGGAAATGACGGGACAAATTACACACATAATCCCAGTAATGATTGCTGTATTAATTGCAAATGCAGTCGCAGGTAGATATCAATGAATTTATTGACTTCCTAAAGTGCAATTTGAGCAATGAGAGTTTTCAGGAGTACTTCAACCTTCTTTGTTTGATTCCATTGCAAGAATTAAAAAATTGCCATATCTGCCTGATTTCATTCCATCTTCATCAGGTAAGCCGTTTGAAATTTGAACAATATTAATTGCATCTTAATAACGGATGCACTTCAAAACTCACCTATGCTAACATTTCAGTTATTCATCCAGTTTTATACAACTGTTAGAGTATGAACATACATGTCTGTTTTTTAATAATTTAGTTGGAGCATACAACATTACCGTGAAGGACTTCATGGTTCGAAATATAAAATTCATTTGGTACGGAATGAGCTACAAGGAAATGAAAGGGATTCTCAAAGACAACAGAACTTTGTCCTCATTTCCTCTCGTGGAAAGTCCCACTACTATGATTCTTCTGGGTTCGATCCATAGACAGCATTTAATAAAAGTACACTTGTTTATCAAAAAGCAGACCATTGTACAATTAGCTAAATTACAAAAAGTATTTCTAAACAGTGCATCGAAAAACATATCGGCAGAGAACGACGGATTCAAGCCGCTGCAATGTGGCATCGACAAGAGGCTGCTCGAGGTATTTGACATTTTCCTTAACATTATATATGTGATCCTGGCATCTCTTAAAGTGACTGCGTCTGAATATTTGGAATGGTTTGGTTTATTAGCTCAAGAAGAAGAGGAACGACTAAAATTACTAGAAATGCGAGCAAGAAGACCGTCAAGATTCGAAGTTGTTCCTGTTCCGTCAATTATTTGTTCTAAAGCTGAATCCAACGACAATATTCGTTCGACGGACCAACTACATCTCCCATTCAGGGACAGAGCAGACACGGTATGTTTTAGTAAAGAAGCTTTAATAACTTTTATTTTATTTGGTTGTTGATTAACAAAGGGTGGAGGATCTGGGTCTCTCCTCAGCCCAACAATGGATGGTCGACCGATGAAGTCAATTCTAAAGGTAAAGAAAGGCTCGCAATCTAATTTCAAGTGCGACTAAAATTAAGATAAAAAAAGAAGCCATAGTCATTGTAACGTTTGTTCTTTGTTTGCATTACTAGAAGACGAATTCTTTCTCTTTGCACACCTTTGGACAATCTCCGAGCCGATTTTCACCTTATATGACGGTTACTGGGACAGGGGCAGAAAGTCGGGTTAGGAATGCATTTCATGCAATTTTCCAAAAATCAGCTACTTTACAAGATGCTCCACCCGGAGGTTCAGTAGGGGGTGGTCTGGATGTCCCAGACACAGGAATTTCACCTCCACCCCCACTACCATCTACTCCTACCCCAAAGAAAACTGTGCAATTGGTGAGTGAGAGTGGTGAAAGTCTTATTTTACTTTCTCCACCTCAGAAATAATTTTTGTT
>JAAXNX010001387.1:0-18206 GCA_036491905.1 Folsomia manolachei | reverse complement strand
CCATTCCATAACCAAATAATTTTACACATATTTGTTTTCTGCATAAAGAAGACTTCATTACGGAGTTTACGTAATATTACAACCCTATTTACTTACGTCATTAAGGTCACTGCACCGCATTAAAGTATTCATATCGTATTTCAACAGTATAATTGTTTGATAACGGAGGATAATTAAATTGAGTTGTTACAAAAGAATGTCACTTGTAACATCCTAGGAATGCCCACAAACTAATTAAATCTGGTCCAAAACATGGTGTAAACATTTGTGAATAAGTAATTGAAAAGAAAGCATAAAAAATATAATCTCCTACCAGCCCAACCTCCTGGATTGTCAAATTATGTCGGGCTTGTCTTGCCTAGTTTACTTGGTGTAGTCGACATTCTTTTATTTTAATTTGGACTTTAATGTCCAATCAACTCACCTCCAAAAAAACTTTACTCCTCCTTAATTTGCACATTGCACGCAATCCAAGTATAAAGCACTCAACCCATAATTTGTTAAGCCGCATAATGATCTGCTAACAAGTTCATATTATGTAGAAGTGAATTAAATTCAAAACTCAAGCCACGCCAAGATATTTGCAACAAATGTCTTGCTTATTTGTTTGGCGACTACAATACAAACCGGCAGCTTGTGAATCCAACCTGCAACACATTCTCAATTAATTAAGCAGTCATAATAAACTGGCTGGCAGTACTCATTAATCTTGGGTACCTTTATTGCTTGTCAAAAATGCACTTCCTAAAAAACACGGCGTCACAGGTGGCAACTCAGTTCGGGCTTGACAGGGATAATCAACCTTTGTCAGGATGACCATTGACCCATCCCACCGAATGAAGGAGTCTTTGTTAACATTTCAACAATGTCCGCAATCCCTGTTGGGCATCAACAAGAGTTTTATTAAGTGAAACAAAAAAAATGTAATAAATGTCCGGAATTAATTTATTCCCGACTTTTTAATTCAATGCCTCCAAGCCACGCCAAGTTGGCGACGCCAAGGAATGGAATCTTTTCAAGATGCCACCGTGAGTTTGGTAAATGGCGAATATTATGTCAGGAATTATAGGATTTATAGCCATACCCTGTCATCTACATCATTGTTAAAGTTGTGATTTTGTGTGGGTGGGTTACCATTGTTGGGTGGAACATGTATTGTCATTTTAGTTACTCGAATTTTCGACTAGACTCCATCATGACCATTTACAGGGTTGGTTAAGGATTAAGTAGTTGAAATTGAGACAGGATTTTGTCATGAAAAGGGAATGGATTCATGACACCATTCCGAAGAATGTTTGGAGTGGGATGTTTTACAGTAAAAGACGGAATTAATGGCGAAACAATTCTTTGCATCTTTTCTCGGTTTTGGTCAAAAATCTTTTGGACAAACAAGGAAACATTGTTACCATAATATTGCCATTAACCGAACAAAGTGTGCAAATAGGGAAAGTCAATAAATATGAAATTAATGCAGGACTCCATTGTTGCCACAAGTTCAACAATATCAATGCTGACAACAATTATTATTAGCTAAGCTAACTGTTCCTTAAATTCTTTGTCTTTGCAGAGCGTGACGCCCGATCAACACCCAGATTAAGGTGGAGCATCCAGTTCGCCGTGGTGGCAGGGGTCATAGGACTCGTCATCTCGGATGCAGTTCCTAATTCTAATCATGACATTAAAGACATACGTGAGTTTAATTTTAATTACGGAATTTCTCAATGCACGGTATTAGCAAAAACACTGAAATCATTTGGAGGCGACAACTACTAAATAGCAAACTGACAAGCGGATTGACAGCAAAGTTGTCTTGTTGTTATGTGTAAAACGGTCCAACAATCAAGATTTGATTACAGTGACGCTAATCCAGTCTTAGTTCCAATCCATTTAATGCCATCAATGTCATTGGAGCCATGCCCTGTTAATTTTGAGATTTGAACTTGTTTGTCATTTTGACTCGATAAGCAATCGACATGCTTAAACTACTTGGACACACCTTGACTGAAAAATACCCACCCTGTCTGAGATTGACAGATTAGACAAAGTTCCTGTCGTGGAGAAAATAAATTTTCTTTTTTTCCATTTCAAGTCAATATCTACCTCAATAATTGCTGACTGGGATCAGATCACGTATCAGGTGTCAATCTTTATAAAAATGCACTTGAAATTAGTGAGATTATTTTATTGGCTTTGGTCAGAGAATGTGCCAACCTCCTTAAAATTGGCTGTCACTTGTTCAAGTAACGTTTCAATTAAGTCAATTGTTTTACTTAACGAATCCCATCCATTTAAAGGAGCCCATCAAAAAAATCGGACCGGGTTCAAAAACCAGTAATCCCTCCGTATAATGGCTTCCTTATGTTATCCGGTTTCAAATAGTTGATCTTAGATTTGTTTATGTGGACATAATTCATTCCAAATTTTTATAATGATTTCTTAAATATTACTTTAATCTCAATTCAGCTCAACCCGAACGATTAAGAGGATCAAGAAAGTTTAAGCGAGAAACTAATGAGTGTACGGAACCCGGATTTTTTGCAAGTCCTGTCGACTGTCGTCATTTCTACCGTTGCATAGAGGTTGATGGCAATGGACTGGATGCGGTTATGAGATATTCTTACGCTCATGCTCCCATGTATAAGAAGTTGTATTATGAGTGCTCTCCTGGAACTATTTTCGACCCAATGACGTAATTAACAAGGAATTTTATGCTTGAATTTGCAAACTTACAGGCAGACAACTTAACTAAGTATCTCATGAACAGGTCACAATGTAATTATCCACAATATGTCAACCCCAAACCGGCATGTTACCAAAATCAGGATCAACAGCATCACAATCAAAATCAAGAACAAAACCAAAACCACCACAATCCAAACTATCCTCCACAAAATCCACCCCAACACGCTCAATCCCCACCAGTGGGGTCACAGCCTCCTTGCATGAATGACACGCATTCTCATCCACCAGGTCAGCCCCACCCCGAGTCTGAGGGACACTATCAACCACCTTCCGAATAATGGAGGCCACCGTCCACCAAGTGGACAGCGACCACCATCATCCCCTGAAGGAGGAAATCAGTGCAACTCGGAAGGATTCTTTGGAAATGAGCAGGATTGCATGAAATTTTATAGATGTGTCTCAACACCCTCGGGATCCTATACCATGTACAACTTTGACTTGTCCGGTAAGACAAATTTTGCAAAATTTTTGGCAATGTAAGGCAACTTGTTCGTTTTCCAGCCAGGAACCGTTTTCGACGAAGCCGTCAGCACTTGTAATCACGCCTGGGCTGTGAGTCCGTCTTCCAAATGTTATAATCCTGTACATCCTGGAAATAATGAGATTGGAGGAGGCGAAGGTCAAGAGGGAGGTGAAGAAGAAACTCACCACCAAACTCCTGCACCAGGTGCTCCATCACATCGACCAAAGCCTACGCATGGACCGACGACACATCGACCAACTCACAGACCGATAACTCATCGACCAATTCATAGACCAACAACTCATCGCCCAATTCATAAGCCGACGACACAAAGGCCTGCTCAAAAACCGACGACTCAACGCCCAACTCAGGCACCACAAGGAAGCGGAAATGGTCACGAAAATCACAATCACGGAGAAAAGCCTTGTGATAAAGATGAAGAAGTTGTGAAACCACCACCAGGACATTTCAATGAAACTGAGCCAACATCGGAAGGAGGTCCCGGAGGAACAGGTGCGACTGCGGGTCAAGATTTCGATGAAATAGATCAACAAGGCGAAGGGTCACATCAAGGAGGTGGAGGTCAAAACCAACAAAAACCTGCGCCTACAAATAAACCTCAAAGTACACCGAGTTGTGCACAGGAAGGCTTCAATCCTGTTCCTAATGACTGTAATCGCTTCTACAGGTAAATTTGGGATTAAATTTTGGAATTGATCACTCTGAAAATAATTTGACTAATTTGACTAATAATTTAACTTTCTTCTTCATAAAATGCAATCATTTAATTGTTTCAGGTGTGTCAATTTTGATGGATCCTTCACCAAGTTTGACTTTCAGTGCGGACCTGGGACAATGTATCATCCCGAATTGTAAGCGTATTTCTGCAACAAATCATTATTTGCAGTAATTAACATTTAAAATGTAACTAAAATTTTCAGAATTACGTGTGTCCATCCATGGCAAATGCCAGCCCGAAGTTCTTGCAGACCAGGTGGAAGTGGAGATGGCGAAGGTACGGAAGAAGGTCCCGAAGAAGGTATTGATTCAGTCCCCAACGCTTCCTCAACCCCAGCCACAAAACCTTGCGACAAAGACAACGCAACTAGTTCGACTCCACCCACAACAACAAAACGACCAACTCCAACCACTCCTCGTCCTACCACGCCAAAACCTACGACACCAAAACCTACCACGCCAAAACCCACCACGCCAAAACCTACTACACCAAAACCCACCACACCTCCTCCAACCCTAGCCCCAGCAAAACCCTGTGATAAAGACAAGGAAAACAGTACTACTCCCATACCTCCAACTACACCAACGCCAAAACCCACAACTACACCAACAACCACGCCCAAACCTACTCCTGCTCCGACCAAACCCTGTGATAAAGACAAGGAAAACAGTACCACACCCGTAACAACTGAGCCTCCCACTACTACCCCTACCACATTACCACCTACAGAAGCCACCACACCCAGCAATAATCAAAACCGTCCACAAAATTGCAACAATCCAGAAATCACGTGTACCACTGCCGGCTTCTTTGGGCATCCTACCGACTGCAAAAAGTTCTATCGTTGTGTCGATCTCCACCAAACTGGGGAACATTACACCATATTCCATTTTGATTGTGGGGTAAGTAACCCATACGATTACCCATATTCTTCAGAAATGATTTGTTTTCATATTTGCAGGCCGGAACCATTTTTGATGAGTCTATCGTAAGTTAAATTATTTTTTTCTAACTGGGATTGAGTTTAATTCAAAATTTTGAACGATTTTTAGAGCGTTTGCAATCATCCCTGGGCCGTCCAACCACCCCCACCATGCTCAAGATGTGATGGGGATAATAACGAAGAAACACAAGAAGCCACGACTAAAAAACCATGCGATCAACTTCAAACCGTGGCACCATCTACAGAAATGTCAACGACGCAAGGAACAACTGAAGTGACAACACCCCAAAATATTGAAGTGACAACACAGGTAACTACAACGGAACGCCCTGAATTTGATACGGAACCCACGGTTCCATCAACCACGTCGCCCACCACGACGATGGTGAGAGTTTTGTGGTGTTGTTTTGTAAATTGGTTCATTCTTGTATGAATTGGTTTTATAGGAGAACACGACAAACCCACCAACTACCACGATGATGCCGACGACCACTACGGAAGCTACCACAACGACTACCGAACCCACTACAACTACCGAGGCGACAACTACAACAACTGAGCCTACTACAACAACTACCGAGCCAACTACAACAACTACCGAGGCAACAACTACAACTACAACTACCGAGCCAACAACCACAACTACCGAGCCAACTACAACAACTACCGAGGCAACAACTACAACTACCGTGCCAACAACCACAACTACCGAGCCAACTACAACAACTACCGAGCCAACAACTACAACTAAAGAGCCAACAACCACAACTACCGAGCCAACTACAACAACTACCGAGCCTACAACTACCGAGCCAACTACAACAACTACGGTACCAACAACCACAACGACCGAGCCAACTACAACAACCACGGAGGTAATTAGCTAGAATTGGTATGCCTAAAACCTGCTTAATCAATACATTTAACTTTTAGGCCACTACAACCACAGAACCCCCAGAAATTCCCGAATTTTTGATAAACTGTGCCGGTGGAACATCAGCCCGCCCACTTCGCCCCCACCCCATTGATTGTACAAAATACTACACATGTAACTACGTGGAGGGTGCTTTCATTATCAAAGTAGAGAAATGTCCTGCCGACAAAGTATTTGTTCAAGACAGACAGGAATGTGTGGATAAGAAATTAGCACCGGAATGTACTAACGAGACCATTACAACTACGGAAGAGTCAGAAATCCGAAGATGTGAACATGTTATCGAAAATAGTAAACGCAACAAACCCTTCCTCATTAATCCTACGCCGCAACGTATTTCGTCTCAAATGCAAGGATATCCACTTCCAAATAATTTCGTAAGTTGACCAAGATAACCAACTTGATAAGATCATAAATGTCTTCCATTCATCTAATTCATGAAATATGAAATTTTTCTAAAAACAAACTCAATATTTGCCTTTATCTCTGTGTATATGAAATCTCTGCAGGACTTTGGAGGAGCAATTTTAACCCATGTCGACGGTGTTGACATTCGACAACTGCATAGCCCTTATTTTCATAACACGAACTCTACTCGAGTACCCCTAGCCTAAAATTAGGGCACTTACTCCCATGTAAATATTTGATCCTTAAAAATACTCAATTTTCAAATTATCCAATAATAATATTAAGCATTTCTAAACACGTGATGTACCCGTGTCAAAAACTAATAACTTTTAAAACCCCAAAATGCTCTGTCGAATTCGAAAATGAACCGTTGAATGTGGAACCCAGAAACACTGACCCGACCCTGACAAATGTCAAGAACTCTGTAAATAATGTGTAAGCAACAAGCTCCTTCTTTAACAACTTTCTTATCAATTACAGACCACACCTCTCTCAACCATTGTCGACTATGGCGATGAGGATGTTACTGTCAAAGTCAAACTTTCGTAGAATAGCTGTAATCCAAATCTAACCTCTTATCAAAATGTACAAACCTAATATTTTGAGTTGCTTTAATTTAACAAGTCTTAAATATTGCTTTCAAGTTGCATGCAACTTTAAACATTTTTGCATTTTGTAAAGTATTGAGTCTGCCAAATAATTTGCATGATTCCGGCCAGATTTTATTATTCCGACAGATCCATGCATGTCATTTTCAACGCATGCAAAAAATATTTATTTTCCAGCAAACTTCATTCACAGATTTGAATAATTGAATTGTTTTGAATTTCAGACCAATAATTACTACATCAATCCAGATAACTCTTGTCCGGTAAGAAATTGAGATTTACAAAATCCGAATCTTTTTAAATTCAAATTTATGACAAACCCAAATTTTAAGAAAATGACATAAATTTTTTACAAGCTATGAAACTAACTTTACTAATCTTATTTTAGAGCGAAGGAATCTTCGGAGTTCCAGGCGACTGCCTAAGATTTTACAAATGTGTCAAAAACCGTGGAGGCGTCCTTATCAATTTACTCATGAAATGTCCAACATTCTACAAATTCCATAATGGGAAATGTCTCAAAGAGTCCACACTTCAGAAGATGGGCATAGTTTGCAATAACGAGGAGCGTAGTCGTAGTTTAGAAGATGAATTGTATCTCAACACGGATGATGGTTTACCTTGTTATTCATTTCAATCCGGAGCTTGTGGAAGGAGGATCTGATGCATCATTATTTTATTAAATTCTAGAGGTAATGAAGGACTGAAAAATACGTAAAAAAACTAAATGATTTTGGTGAAATTCTCAATCTTTTTAGTTTCTTAAGAACTGTAGAGCAGGGCGAGCTTGGATTAATAATTAGTATACTTCAATTCATACCACAACTAAAAAAATTTTTGCATATTTTGCTCGACATTTTTGCAATTGCCAAATTCGACTTGAAATTACAATTCATGTGCCAAACAATCTGTGTGAGTAGTATTAAATTCTTACACTAAATTAAGAAAAATGGGTGACGTTGACTGACTACATTAATGATTTTATAAAAATGTTTTCATTTACTTAGATATTTGGTGAAAGTTTTTAGGAATTGTAAATTGGTGTTGGTCTCGTTATTGTTGGTAAATGTGATTTATAAAATTCTTGGGGGGTAAATATATCTTTAATTAGCTTAGCTTATTTTAGTGGTAGCCAAACTTTTATACGAATACAGCTCAGGATCGTAATGAAATAAATTGTTTGAATATTCCAAGTATTCCCATTCTTCAATTCTGTCTAATGACTTATTTTACTGCCTTTCATCCCAAGAAAACACACCCTAAACCAACAAATCATCCTTAATTCAATCAATTACCTCTTTCAAGTAGAAAATGTCACCAAGTTGAAGTCCAAATAATTTCCATTTTCCAAACTCTCTCAACCGAAGAGAAATCTTGCATCGGATGCAATGAAGACATCCCTCATCCCAATTGTGATGCATCGCATTTCTTAGTGACACACTAAAGTCATCTAAAGACCGTCTGCAGAATTGGGAGCAAGAAAAGAAATCCGAGAGAGGATGAGACGGCATAAAATAAGTGATTGTCATCTCGAAAATCTTTTCATTTCATCCAATTTGCATTACAACCCATTGTTCATTCCGTGGGTGGTGAGGAAGGAAATCAATCCAAAACTTGTGTAAATAAATAAATCGTGCCGATGCAGTAGCAAAGATTTGAATGAATTGATGCATCTAATTCTAATGATTAGTCGGTTGAGTTGTGGGCTGTTCTTTATTTAATGTGTGGCGTTGGTGGGTCGTGATCACATGTCTAAGACATGATGTCTAAGACACCAGTGTCTTGTTAAGGTAATCTCATCTATAACGGATTTGCATGGGATGTGATACAAATCTTGAAATTTATTAATAGGCAAGCAATCCAATGTGGGCGAACTATTGGAAATCCGTATGTCCATGTATTTAGGAGATGTGTTAGGTTAAGGTGAGATTAAAGATTGACCTCCAACGGTGGGTCAGAGAAGGAAAGGGATGTAGTTGAAGATTGTGATAATCTTGGGTTGTCATCGGATTTGAAATTTTTAAAACAAGGTCACGGTATAAAAAGTCTCCGTCCGGGGTCTGTCACTCTCATTCTGCGTTTAATAGTCAAACCAACAGAGTCGGGTTGGTTAAGTTGTCAAATGGCGAAATATTTCAGAGTTTAAGGTTAAGGTTACTTGAGAGATACCGTATTCTGGGGGCGATTTTTTTAATTTTTTTAAAAGTTTGTCTAAGTTGGGAAATATTTTCAAAAAATATAATAGTGACATTGCTTCAAAATGCGGTCAGGGGACCATAAAGTGATTATTTTATCACTTTATGGCATTTTTTTCTGTTTATCACTAATTGGTGGGTCGGTGGGGTCAGCAATTATTCAGGATAGTGCTCCAATTGTGCAAGATGCCCAACTTGCTACGGAGATTGAAAAACTGGAACGAGATGGAGTTAAGGATCCAAGATGTAAGAATTGACAATGTAAATGACAGTGAATTGGCAATGTTAATTGTAAATTATATCCTTCCTTTCCAAGCAGTAATATCCATGTTGATGATGATTCGACTTCAAAATGCGCCTTGTCAAGCGGAAACTGGCGGAAATGGGACATGTTATCCGCGAAATCAGTGCCAATCTTTGGGTGGAACCTCGTCTGGGACGTGTGCTTCAGGATTTGGTGTTTGTTGTACATGTGAGTTGGAGTTGGATGTGGTAATCTTGGAAAAGGTTTGGAATTATTTAAACTTTTTTGTACTCCTTTAGTTCAAAAGTCTTGTAATTCCGAAACGAATCAAAATGTGACCTACTTTGTCAATCCGGAGTGGCCAGGCACCTTCGATGGATCTATAGAGTGTCCCATAACCGTGCAAAAAGTGGACTCCAACATCTGCCAGTATCGGTAAGTACTTATCCTACTTTCTCCGGGTTGAAGTGCAATAAAATGAAGCTCTAAATTACCCGATTTGTCTCAATTCCAGCCTGGATTTTGAAGAGTTCAGTTTAGCCCAACCCGAACCCGTTGACCATATTTGTGAATCTGATGTCTTCGTCGTGGCAGGTGGTCGTCCTGTCCCCCCAATTTGTGGAGAAAACGGAGGACAACACAGTAAGTAGTAGGCACACTGCATCTTTATTAAAGACAACACCCTAACAAACCTCTTCCTATCTTTAGTGTACATTGACGCCGGTCCAAGTTCCGGAAACATCAAGATTAACATAGTCACCTCTGGAGACTCCTTCGCTCGTCGGTGGCGAATAAAGATTTCTCAAATCCAATGTAACGCCCAGTACAGAGCGTCAGATTCCTGTCTCCAGTATCATACCGGGATGAGTGGGCGTGTAAAGTCGTTCAATTACGGGGACCCACAAATGAGTGGGGCAGAATTTGCTGCGGTCGGGATGCAACTGTCGGCACAAGAATATTCGGTCTGTATCCGGGCAGAAGAAGGTTTTTGCGGGATTGTCTACGTACCCTGTAAAGACACTGCAGAGCCTATGGAAGCCTTCGTTATTTCTTCAACCTCACAAAATAGTTCTGCAGAACGGAACACAATGTCGGGACCGGATCAGTGTCCATCGGATTGGCTTGGGATTTCTTGTGCTCACAGATACCGGACGAGAATTGCAGACTGATGGGTCATCTTGTGTGGATAGGATTTGTGGGGGGATGTTCTCATCGCTATCGGGGTCTAAGGCGCATTCTCCGGTTTATTGTAAGAATTTCTTGGGAAGAAACTTTTATTTTTTGGGAGGAGACATTCTGAATTTAATGGGATTTACTTTGTTTTACAGCCTTCAGTCGCCCATTCACGGTCAAAGTACATTTCAACGACTTTGAGCAAAGTGATCCAAGAGCACCGGATCAGATGAATAGAGGATTTTGTCTTGATTATGTGCAACAGAGTTGCCCCCAAAGTGGGAAGAGATCCTTTGACTAAATAGTGTTGTATGGTAATTTGTTGGTAATTTTAAATTATTTTATTATATCAAACATTTACTCAAGCATTTTGCCATGTTAATTATTTTTTAGTTGAATGATCCATTCAGTAAAAGATTTGTAAAAATTTTGAGAGCCACAAAATTTTTGTTGATACATGAATTATTTTATTGCAACTGTACATCAAAATTTAAAGTTAATATTAAAATTAGATTCAATTAAAATAGAGTGTCGCAAATAAAGATTAAAAAACGAGTAATCCCTCAGAATGAGTATATTAATATTTACATCACTTACATCTGAACAAGTCTGGCGTGGATAATCTCAGGCGAAAAAGTACATAAAATTTACCCAGCTTAACCAATACTATTATAGAAGGAAATATGTAAGCATTTAAAGATAACTTGTGTTATCTATCGCTTAATCAGAACTCATGCATTACATCAATATCAATATAAAAATACTTGTATAATATCTGAAACTTCAGCCAATAACCTGGCAGTAAAACGGGGATTAATTACATTAAAATCTAAGACGGTTAAAAAATTAAATTAAATCAGTTCCTGGGTAAAGACACACTTATCGGTAGGATCCTTATAAAAATGGTAACAGAGCCAAATTCTTCTAAAAAACTGTGCAAATTAATTAGACGCCACCGCGACCTTCCTCTTGGGTTGGGGAATGACTTGTTCCTTTTCAATGAATTGGGCTTCCTCCGTAGATCCCTTGAGTGCCGTCGTGGAACTAAGACCTTGTTGCACTACTTGGGTAACAGAGTCGAAATATCCAGTTCCAACCTCTCTTTGATGTTTAACCGCAGTAAATCCGTAGTCCGCTGCGGCAAACTCTTTTTCTTGAAGATCCACAAAAGCCGGCATCCCACCCCTGGCGTAATTATGGGCCAAGTCAAACATGGAGTAGTTAAGGGCATGGAATCCTGCGAGGGTTATAAACTGGTATTTATATCCCATACTCGCAATTTGTTCTTGAAATCGGGCAATGTCAGCGTCTCCCAAATTCTTTCGCCAATTGAAGGAAGGTGAGCAATTGTAAGCTGCAAAAAGGAAGGTGAAATTATAACATTACTCATTTTGTGAATTATGAGTTTAGTCTGATAAGATGGCTTACCCAACATTTTCCCAGGGAAGTCGGCATGCACCGCATCAGCAAAGGTTTTGGCATAAGCAAGATTCGGAGTGGCAGTTTCACACCAAATCAAATCCGCATGTGGCGCATAAGCCAGCGCCCGGCTGATTGATTGATCCAGACCTGGGGTTACGCGGAAGAACCCTTCCGGCGTTCGTTCTCCCGTAAGGAAAGGTCGATCATTCGGGTCAATATCACTCGTGATAAGGTTAGCAGCTTGAGCATCAGTGCGTGCAATGAGTACCGTATTAACACCCATAGAGTCAGCAGCCAGTCGGGCAGCTACAAGTTTGTCGACAGCTTCTCTCGTGGGGACCAAAACTTTTCCACCCATATGACCACATTTCTTGGCGGATGCCAATTGATCCTCGAAATGAACTCCTGCAGCTCCAGCTTCAATCATGCCCTTCATAAGTTCAAAGGCGTTGAGAACTCCACCAAATCCGGCTTCGGCATCCGCCACTAATGGGACGAACCAGTCTTGGACCGGGTTTGGGGAGCCAGTTTCTAAAAGCTCGGCGTAATGGAGTTGATCCGCCCGTTGCAGGGTGCGATTTATTTTAGCGACCAGTTGTGGTACGGAGTTGGCAGGATAGAGAGATTGGTCAGGATACATGGATCCGGATTCGTTGGCGTCGGCAGCGACTTGCCATCCGGAGACATAAATGGATTGCAGACCAGCTTTGACCTGGAGAGGAATTAGAGTGTTAAAATTTCATGATCTCATAATTGTTGTGCTTTTGCTTAATTATGACTCTTGTTGCTCTACCTGTTGCATTGCCTGGTTTCCGGTCAGGGCTCCCAAAGCTCGGATAAAGGGTCGGGTATGCAATAAGTTCCAAAGTCGATCAGAACCATGTTTTGCAAGACTGTGTTCAATATCAAGGGAGCCACGGATGCGTTCTACGTCTTCTGCGGTGTAACGTCGTTCAATCCCACGCCATCTTGGGTTCTCCTTCCAATCTCGTTCTGTTCTTGCGATCCGGTCCAGGGCGAATGGCGACAGGGCTGGGGTGGCTCCAGGGGTGGTGGGTGTGGTGGAGATGGGACGAAATACGTTTTTACTCAGGATTCCTCCCAACATCTTCTTTGCTCCGATTTCTCCAGTTTTCAACATTTTGATTCTGAAAATGCAAGTTATTAAGAAATGTAAGGATTTGGGGGTAGATTGAGAATTTGAGACGATTATTACGATATCAAACAATAATCAAATTGTGTGAAGTATGGCAATCTTACCGATTGATAAGGTTTTCAGGTAACTAGTAATTGACTGTGGTTGTGCGATATTGACAAAGTCTTTAAAGTGAAATCGATGTTCTTGAATTGGAACAATTGGATTACAATTGATTGCCTATTTCTTATTGAATGCTTAGGAATTCACCCAATTCTAGGTCGTTCTTTTTCTATTGTTCCGTAATATATATGGAATTGAAACAATTGGCTATGCTTTTTAAAAGTTGCTCGTTTTAAATTGAAGTTAGTGTTGGATTGAGTATTAATAGCGGACTGAGTTGGATTGTGGGGAGGACGCAGGCTTTTTGAACTCTTTCCTTGATGACGTATCCTACCCAAGAAGAGACTTTAAACCCTGTCATCATAATAAGGAACCTATGGAATGGATGGTTTATTATTGATGGTACATTATTATAGCGTCTGCCTATGTATAATAAGTAATCAATGGCTTGGCATGGTTAACTGATGTCTGCATTGTGCCCCAACAAATCATAAACATTGCGTACATGAATATGAGTCCAACTATTAACCCTATGCAACAAATACTGGAAGGTAGAATTGTGTGGAATTGTGTGGAACTCACCAAACCATTAGCATACATACTCAGACTTTCTCTCATGCTTAGTCAATTGAATGGTATTGGCATTGGACAATTTGGTTGGACATGGACTTTGCCCCACATTGGTTGAATTTGGATTGCGAGTTGGACCCTGCCCTGTACCTTTTTCCTTAAAATTGTTGATTGTAAGAACAACATCAAGCATGAGTTATAAATGCCCAGAAAACAAAGTTCTACGTGGCCAAACAAAACAAGAAATAACAAACAACAAAGTCCACATTTTGAGACACTCCTCCAAAATATTTTCCTTGGAATTTATCCATTGGTTCACATCCCTCGACGGGTTAGCGTTGATTGGCCGTTTTGAAAAATACGTGATGTTTCCCAATTCTATGAGATCCAAGAGAAATTGTGACCAGTTTCACGTCACCAAAATGTTAGGCTTGACACGATCTCCTCTTAATGACATCTTCATCACGGTTGTAATCATTCATTAACTAAATATTATGTTTATTTCGGCATAAATGGAAAGTAAACAGGTTTTATTATTCTGCTGGAAAGAACTGGATTGGACTTTGATCCGGCGTATGACACAAATGACTTTGGTGACATTCTATTCATAATTATTATTGCAAATGAGTGATTGAGCATTAATTTCCATTGAGTCTCATTTTTTGACAAAATACTTTCCGTTTCGCCTTAACAGAAATGACGCAACGGTGTTTTTGAATTCTTATCAAGGAATATCCAGACATTGCATAACATTTTATTGCACTAATTTCAGTTACGAATTTCTGTTAAGAATTCCAGTAATGCGACCTAGATCTCGAGTTTCTTACAGCCAGGGACAATAAAAAATGCTTCTTGGCCAAATATTACGGCTTGCAACTGGATTTTTCCAGTAAGAACAAGATATGTCTGGCAAACAATAAGCCACAAAGCAGTTAAAACTGTTATTAAAATAATTGCTTGAAATACGACACGCGTTTTATTTCAGCCATTCCTGGTGGAATGGAATATTACAGCAATTGGTTTAAATAAAAAAATGTTAATGCCATTTGTTTTTTGAAACAGTAGGCCAGGAGGGCGCAGATTTATTTTAATTGCTGATACCTAACAATGCGGAAATCAATGTTAATTAATATTCTTATTTTTTATTCGAAATCAATTCAATAAACCATATTTATTTCTGAACAAATACACAACACATGCATTTATTTCTTGAATTGAAGCACACAGAAAGGGTCAATATACGATAAATTTATTCTTACACAAATAATCCTCTTAGTTTGTATCTTTGTAAGTCTTATCATTAGCAGACACTTTAATTGCAGTCATACATAGTTCTAATATCCGTGATCTGGTCTGAGGATTGAAACCAGAAATGCATACATGTTAATACCTTGTATTAAGTCAAGGATCTAGGTTTAAAGATAGTTTAGAAGTGAAGGTCTGATGTCTGGTTTTAAAAGTTTTCTTGTTTTATGTAGGCTTATGTCACTTCACTTAGAATGTGATTTTGAGGGAAAAGGGTTAGGTTGACATCTACAAATAGTTATTGTAAGTTGTACAAAGCCTTTACACACAAAATGAATATAACGGCGATGGCTGATGAGACAGAAACGGTATTTTTTGGATTGTATTTCACAATATTACTGGATTGGATAACTAATGCTTTGTCTTGTGGGATAAAGGTTAAGAAAAAGTCCCTGACCTAAGCTACTAAGGAAAAGGTTTCTTTCTCTGGGTGAAGATGATGGGTTTTTTGGAATCATAAAATTCTTTGAACTGGAATTTCCGGGTTTGATAGCTACACAATTCATTCCACAATAATGACAATATTTGCTCAAACGACGAAATGTCCATTTGTCCATGCAACTATTTTTTTTACTTGTAATAACCAAAATAATAAATAAGTTATTATTTTTACTCCAATTTCATAAAAAGTTCCATTAACCGCACCAGGAAAATTTCCAGATTTCCCGTTAATTTTCCATCATTTCAAATAACAGGGTGAATGGATGATGCATGTTATTCTGGTTTATAACAAAAATAATATGTTTGCAATTGGCTGCCTACGTATACACAGTGTCGTTGTAAACAAAGAGTATTGTTGTAGACAATGTTCATCGTTCAGATAGTTGGAAGGTTGGTAAATTTCCACCACCAACAACTTTTTTTCCTTGGACAATGAAACTGATGCACAGTACATGCGTGAATGATATCCACTGAATGCGTATGTAATAAAATAATACATTTGAACTGGTAAATAACATTTCTCGCAAGTATTTGTATTAAGGTTGTTACAAAATAAAATGTATTTGGATTGAGAATCTCAAGAATACTCTGAAATTAGCTGGATCCCTCCAGTTCGAAACAAGTTCCGGTATTAGCCGGACATTCAGAACGCTGTTTATATTTCTTGGATAAAGTGCGGACATGCCGTGACATTCTGTCTCAACTACAGTTATGTAATGAAACACCAAGAAATTATTGAGCTTGAGACAATTTCTCAATTATGAATCAACATTGGACAAGTTACTTATGAAATGAAAAACGGACTTTGTTCAGCTACATTTTGTAGACGCGTATTAACCCTGGAAAACAAATCTTATTTATTTTTAATATACGGAAATATCCTGGTGAATAGATAGCCAAGTGTCAAACTATATGTCGCACTAAATATATTGTCCTATTCACAGACAAGATGTTTGCCTAATCATTACTGTATCATCGGTCAAAAGTCCATGTGCATAATTTTCCAGAGTCACGTATTTGCCATTTATTTGCATTTATATTATCCATACAAGGAATAAACCCATGTTTATTATCATTCTACATCTTCTTCATGTATTTGGACACTATATTCAAAACATGATGTTGCAGACTGCAGATGTCAAATGAAACTAACTTCCTATTACTTAGCTTAAACTGAATTAACTTGTTTATAAAGTGGGCAAGTGTCCTTGGGTCCAATACCCACAACTACATAACACCCTTCGTATTACGTAGCTTGGTGGTTATGCACATCTTTGTTATTCATGCAGAAAAAAATGTGGAATTGTCAGAAAATCTTGCCCTTATACTGTAATAGGAAGATTCACATCAGAACATTCTGGAGTGTTGTTATTGTCTTGATTGTTTTGAACATTAGTACAAAGGTCACTTTGCCGGGATGGGATTGTTGGATATTGCATGCATTTAGAATGGATGCGATGCTTGTTGTTTATGGAAGGGATGGATAACTTTGTGTAACAAGTCTACTTGTTATTGGGTTGGTTGGGGATGTATTTGTGAGCCACAAATTGTGGCGTTTTTGTCCTGAACGCAAACTAAATGAAACTAACCCAAACTATGCAAAGCAAGATACAAATATTATGATATGATTTGTCTGCAGTTTGAAAGCTTCAGTTGTATACAAACTTTTGAACTGCATTTACCACTGACCACTACCTCTCATTTACTTGCACAGTATAGCATATAGTAACTGAATTATCGCATTATTTTCCGGAAACTAGATTAAACTTATCTGAAACAATACCAAGTATTAAACAAATATCGTGCAAAGATTGCATAAAGAAAGGAAGTATTTATTTTGACTGCATGTGTCAAATGACGCCACTCTAACTACTACGGGTAAGTCTTAAGAATAATTTTTTGTACAAAATTTTGAAGATTAGTTTGCAAATATTTAAAGCCTATTTAATGTGTTGATGCTATTTTGATTAGCAAAGGTTGACTTCCGTCATCAAAAATACAACACCTACATGCTTCTACACATACTCGAATCTTAAGATTGCAAACTTTATTCCATGTGCAAGATGCATGACAATTTCATGTTTTTCGGTTTATTAGCTACTTGGATTAACTACCCAATCTGCATGTTGACTTGTTTTTAAGAAATGTCACACTGCCTTACTGACTCATGCCTCATGGTTTCTATAATCTTTATTACTCCACAGATTAAGCCATAGCCAAGCAGATATTTCGCAACATCCCAAAATGCTAATCAAGATCATCCTCAGGCCATTTCCAGGCTCGGCAGCTTCATCATTTGTCGCACACAAAACCAGTTCTTCCAGCAGAACCATCTCTCAACTCTCCAGTAGTCGGGATCTCTCTATTTTTGGAAAATATTCAAAATCCGCCCTTCTTACCTTATCCCGAGCCTCCTCTTCCAGCTATCCTTATCAATATCAAAGAGTTCAAAGACGCTCTAGTATGGCGCAAATTGATCTTGCAGTGAATACTCAGTCCGGCTGCCTGGAATTCCTTATCCCAAGAGATTCCTCGACCAAGGATATTCTTTCCAATGAGGCGTTGGTCTTTTTGAAGAAACTTCATCGAAATTTTGGTAATTTTTGGTACCACCTATAAAAATTGTGTCGCAATTTGAAATTGAAATTCGAAATTCTTCCCAATTTACAGAACCCCGTCGCCGAGAGATTTTAGAAGCCCGGGTCAAACGCCAACAAGCCATCAATGATGGGCGAGAAGTTTTGGATTTTCTCCCATCCAC
>JAAXNX010001386.1:0-18209 GCA_036491905.1 Folsomia manolachei | reverse complement strand
GAAATAATGTCCCGTTACCAACCAACCAAAGACTCGTTATATTCCATTCCATCCAACAGATTCCGTGGTGGTGCCCTTAGTTTAGTCAGACATTCCTTTAAATCACTGGTTGAGCTGAAACTGAAGGAGAGAGTTCGTCCGTTTTCCTGGAGTGAGCACACCATACAATCTGAAATTTCCTTGTTACCTTACTCAAAAAGCCTTTTATGTGTTGCACTTGCTTAAATTGATTAGATTCATCATAAAATTCAGAAAAGGAACAAATGCAACTAATTTTTCCACTGGAAAAGAGAAACTACAAATGAGACATATTTTCCGTAAAGAGTGCACAAAGTACAATAGACAAAACTGAGGTTGTGGTGTATGTAATTGGGTGTGTGTACTGTTTACCCATGCTGCAGGTTAGACTTCCACCACATAAAAACAGCTCCCACAGGAACTTGACCCAAACTGGAGATGAGATGACGCCATAGGCGAATAAGTTGAATGGGTCTTTTGGGGAAGGAGGCACAGTAGCGAGCAGGTTTCTTCCTCCGTTCCGCCCCAAGTTATCCGCACAAAGTCGGATTCTCCCTGGTTTAGTTTGGTATAGCTTCAAATTCTTCTCTGGGAGAAAGTCAGACAGCCACAGACTGCGTCAGTTTAAACTGGAGAAAGTAAAGTGAAGTAAAGTGCGAGTATTAGTCGTATTGCACTGCTGCTCCTGCTGCTGAGTACTTTCTACTCGCGGCATGACTGAATTGGATGGATGCCTGGCTGGCTGAAGTTTCATCCTTATTCCAAGCTTTGGGTGAGATTGATGTTTGCCAAATCCAGTAGTTTTCATGTAACAGATGGGATTCGTCTTCCATTTCTTTCTCCAATTGTTCCAACACAAAACAGGGAGACCAGCTTAGCACAGTATTTAGTAGAATGGATGGATAGACCTAGTTCCGGGCCAGGCAGGGAATAAGAACAACCAACCAGTTCATGTTTATGAGCATTGCCACTCACTCAGGCTTTTAGGTTTGTCAGGCTTCGTGGTAGTTAGAATTCTGGTGTAGTCCCTGCAATCAGAGTCAATCTCAACGGGTGTAATAATCGAAAATCCTTACTACAAATATACATATAGTTCAATAATATAGATCACTAAGTCCTCCCATGCTCTGGAGTTGAGTGACAATAAAAGTTTAGCTCAGATGGTGGGGCAATTATTTACCCAGTTGGAAATGGCTGTACATATATCTACCGACTTTTAGCAATTTTATAAAAAAAACTAATACAGGGAATCAGAACTTGACAATTTATTTACTTCTGCCTACATTGGGTGTATTAATGCTCTACAAATTTATAAACTAAAATGAAATTCCTGAACGCTTTTTTAACCTTAAGACATATGCTTAAGTATGCTTGTACAAGAAGACATATTTAGCACCAGCGTTAATTATAGTTGAACTCGTATTACATCATTTTAAAAATCTGTATCTCTTTGTACATGATTTCAGATCCCAATCAGCCCAATGTCTTGTTAACCTGAGCTGTGCTCTGATTTTGGACACTCCATCCCAACTGCTCCTTTTTTCCCTTCCCTTTGACACCAAGAGTCGTTAAACTATTGGAGAAAGAAATTAACACCATATTCACTACTCTGTAAGGAACCAAAAGAACAAAAACGAACCCAGTCCACTTGACCAAATCAACAAAAAGGGATCAACTTGATTCCCATGGCATGGACGAGAAGGAAAGGAAGAACAAACAGATTTCATTTCTTTACTCTTTCCACTTCTGAACTGAACCTAAATCCAACTCAGTCCCGTATCCCAATAAACAAATCACAAATCACTCACTCTTTCCCTGCCTCTGTGTCCAACACAAACTAGAAAAAGGTTCGTATGAGACAAAGTCAGTCAAACTCAAAGCACGGAACAAACTTTGCTCATTGGGAGGATCAAAGATCTTATTGAATATTTCATTCTCTCCACTGTTTACAAGCAACTCAACCAACTGCCAGGACAAGAAAACGGGAGAAATTTCCTTTTCCTTTCTTCTATTTCTCAAACTAAAGGTTTCCTAAGAAAAGAGGTTACCTTGCATGCCAGGAGTTTTTGTGACACAAAATTCTTTCCTCTCGGTTCACTCACATCTACTCAAGTTGCCTCACCGTAACCGTTAGCAGAGAAAGAAGGGAGAAAGTTAGCAACCCGGAGAAAAAGGTAGAAAAAGAAAGGAGGCAGGGAACAGGATACAAAAATTTACAAGTGTCAACTTGAATGAAATAATACGTTTGTATTTCATACCCTTGTGTCTCAGGCAAGATATAAGAGTACATAAATACCAGCAGAACTCTCCCTTCCTTTCTGCCATCAAAAAAGGTGAGTGCATGCATGAGTAATACAATATTTTACATAAAACACGAAAAAGGAAAGTTGCATTTTAAAACGGCGTCTCTCTATTTTTTGTCTTGTTTCCAAACTACAAAATTTATTGAGACTTTTAAATAAAATAAAATGTTAAACTCCGTTTGCTTAGTCACTACTCTTTTTTGGGGAAAGTACAACAGATTTTTTCCTTTTTTTATAACTGCGCAGAATACTTATTCTGCCATCATTTTGAAACGAGGTCATATCAAACATTAGGAAACTGCTGCTGGGTATGGTATTGCGAAATAGGTATAAAATATGATTTCTAAGTAAAACTGCAACTTTCACCTACCTATCAAGGAAATTGTTTTTTACCCTTTTTACCCCCCGTTGTGCAATTCATATCAAACTCACTCAACTTTCAATTGTACAGGAAAATTCTTTAGGAGCAACGGAAACAACCACGTAAAAAGAAACGGAGCCCAACCCAACCCAGGATTAAATCAAGGTCAATAATTACCTGACATGATTTCCAATTCATTTACATTCCCGACCAAACCTTAATTACACCTTGGACGGAGCCAGTAACACAAAACAACAAAGGACTCTCAAACAAACTAGCCTCACTCATTGACGTTAATTCAGGGGTCCACTCCTCCCAACGTGTCAGCTCGCGATAAGCCAGCGGAAGTCGTGCTAAGTGATTGAGTATACGGCAAAAAGTTGGGTCATTACAATTTATTTGTTTTTCATGACACGTGAAAATTAATTGATTTACCGACGGAGCAAACAAATGAAACAAATACTTGACTACTTCAACCTCAACAACTCTTAAGAAGAGAAAGGACAGCTATACAGCCAGACACGGGATATTCTGTCTAAATATAGCATCCCATTGAAGTCACCTCGTAGTACGAGGCTTGTATAAGAGACTCAACTTTTGTAACAGGAATAAAATATTTAAAGTGTGTTGTGCCCGTGAATTTGTGTCCAAAAATGGATGACCCTGTCGTGGAATTGAATGTCGGGGGAATAATCTACGCCGCGAGATTGAGCACGATTCGGAAAGAACCGGGGAAATTGGCTGATATGTTTTCGAACGGTAAGTTACAAAATACTAGCAACAGTCTCATCCTTGTAGTTTCGCTTTTTTTACCACAAAATAGTATTGTCTTGGTCCGCGTATTTGTACCTTCTACTGCTACAATTACATTACTCTGGACAATTTTGGACAACGCTATTCAATTTCAGGGGACAAAACAAGCCCAGTAATTTTAGATGAGGAGGGTCAACTATACCAAATCGATACAGAGCTGTGACATTATAGCATTTCAATGAGTCGCTGGGATATAAAACCTAACAATGAAGTTTTCAATAGATGCTCACCCACTAATGCAATCATGTGGTGGACTAATGCATGACATAAATTAAATAGTAGGCCGGACTCTGAGACGTTTTGCTTACTCAATTTCATTGCAAGGGCGAGAGAGAAGGCTTAAAATTATACCTGCTTCCCCACCGTATAACCTACTTATTCTGGTTCACTTGTAATTTTCTTGGTCGGTAATTCATTTCGGAAATGGTTTACTTAGAAATTGGGCGATTCATGAGTTTAAGAGGTTTCTTCATTGTTTGTTGTGCCGACATGGGTTAATGCCGAAATTCTTTCCGATTGCACATCTTCTAGTTAGCTAAACTATGTAAAACTTTAGCTCGCAAGTTAAGGTTTTAGCTCGCAAGTTAAGGTTTAGTCAAACCTCAATATAGCCTGAGCCTGATTGTGTACTGCGCAATTTTCTATAATCTACCAAAATTTGATTTATTTCATTTTCATCGGCCTTATTAATCTTTCATTGCACCGGAACACGTAGGATATGACTCAACCACATGTGGAAAGAAAACGGGTGGTGGCATCGTATCGTAACTTGTGACTTTGTTGCTCGTAATGTAGTTTGTTCCAATTCCTTTGTTGAAGCACTCCACTTCAATTATAAATTGTGAAGTTGTGGTAATAAAATATGTTTTCATTTCACAACAAACAGAAGCTAAACCATGTTTTGAAGTGAGTAGATCCTCAAGCTGTTGTTGTGGGTGGTGGGTATTTGCAAACATACTTTCACCGACTTTCTCCCTCTACTTAACTCAAGTAGTTTCTACCTTTATTGGTTTTTGTACCAGGGACTCATGCACCTGTCACGGGGCCATGTTCTCCTGAAATGCTTTCCATCTTCATTGGATACAAATTGTCATTTTGCTCTCATTAAAAATGCATTCCTCTACTAGTATCTTGCCTCTGTTTTTATTTTTATTTTCCCGTCGTCTACAAATCAGGTTAGAGGAGCACCGGTGTGAGTAATGTGACAGTTTATAGTCTAGTTTTAAGAAAACGAAAAACTGCTTTCTTGTATCGTCAAATATTCTAAAATGAAAAAGCTCAATTTGCTCCTACCAACTCAGCCCTATGTTGTAGTTGTTCATTTTCCATTGTTCAAAATATAATGTAATAATAGGATGGAGTGAGTAATTCCATTTGAGAACTTGAGACTTGTGTATCCTCGTCTTGGCGATAAGACAAGAAGGAATGATGAAAAAGAGTAAGGACAAAATGAGAAATAAAAAAAGCCAGTTCGGCTTGACTTGAGCAAAGTTAAGTACAAACGAGTAAAATATGCGGTTCAGCCCAGAAATTGCTTTCTCCCTCTGTATAAAAAGTCTGAAGGGCAATATTAAGTGGGAAAGGAAAGTACAGTAGAAGAGGCAACATTAAACTTGGCTCTGACTAAACGTACAATTCTCTTGGTTGAGAAAGCTTGGAATTTTTAGACAGGAGCGGAAATTATAGCAAAGAAAACCCTTCGACATTAGATTTTCCACTAGAATGGTGGCCAGGCATGTCCAAACCAAACCAAATAATGGAGTTTCATTTCATCCCGTAATTATAAGACCTCTCTCCATAAACTAACTGAGTGGGGACCTCACTGTGAGGTGCACGTTTCACCATAATGTGGAAGGAATTCAAATACGCCATGAACTAGCTGGCCGTAAAAGAAAGTCTGGATTCCGCAACAGATAATATCTTCGATCATCTCCACAACAAAAAGAAAGGGTCAACTTGGCACTCCTTCTGCTCCAGTCAGGAGGTAAACGAGGAGGAGAAAAGATGTTCAGGAGAAAGTTTCGAGGCTCATTCGTTGGAATGTGATATCAACTGATGGCAGAAAAGCAGTCGGTGGTGGTCTATGGAATGGTTGCAATGTTAGTGAAAGTGAAGGTGCTGTCCTCGTCTCGTAGGATATCACATCCCAATGTCCAAATGCCCCATCAATTGGAGACGAACTGGGTTCTGAAGTAAAACTGGGAAAGAAATCTTGCAGTAGGGAAAGCAGTGAAAGTACAGACACCCAAGAAGCAGCAACGGCTTGTGAAAGATTGGAAGGAATGCAGTCTCTTTATGAATAATGGAGAATGCATGTCTTTTTCACATTCATCTTTCAAGGGAATCAACTCTTCTTGAATTGCTCCTTTCTTGTCAGACTTATAAATTGAATTGCACTCAAAACACAAAGATCTAGATGGAGGAAAAGACACAACGCTAGTAGTTTAATAGAATGCGCCCTAAAAATATGACTTGTACGCTGGTTACATAGACTCGTCTAAAGTTTTAGTTTCCTAAGATATTGTTTAAACAGAGACGATTTGGAATAAAATGGAAAACTGGGATGGGTTGGGTTAGATTTGGCTTGTTGCAGATTGTGGATGACGTGATGGTTGAACTCGCTTTCTTTTGGGAGCAAATAAGTGTCTCAAGACGGTCGACTCGACCGAGCTTCTGCTATTACTTGAGTTTGGTTAGCTTCTGCTGGCTAGGACTTGAACCAGATTCCTTATCACTCAATCCCATCTAAATCTATTTTCATTGAAATTCTGAATTCAATGTAGAATGTAGACTAGATTCTGTGCCCATCTGTAGCTGCAAGTAAAAGGAACGTACACAGAAATTCGGGACAAAACAAATGCTCGAAATTTGGAGATATTCAATCATCCTCAGTCTCATGGCAGGACAAGTACGGTTTAGCTATTTAATCAACCCGCAGTTTTTCAACTTATTGGAAGAATACTTAATGTTTTACAGTCTGTCGATCAATTTGCTAAAAAAGAAAACTTGCCTTGTTGTGACTAGACTGGAAATTCACCTAAATGGACAACTTAACTAACCAAAATACAGAAAATTTCAACTTCCTCATTTCAAGTTCTTTAAGGACGTGATTCATGGGAAATACGAACGATAGGATATTAGTATAGTAATATGTTGAAGTCCGTGATACACACGAATGGTACAATGCACAGTATTTCCCAATTCAAAATCAATTGACAACCTTGCCTCGCCCACTAAGAGAGGGATTCATGTACCAAAATTTGATCCTTTTCTTTTCTGCAGAAAGTGACTTTTCCAAGCCCCAATTTCAATCTAACTCGACACAGGAGAATTTCTCTCAGATTTTACATTCTGATTATATGCTTTAAAAATTTATTTGGATATTCAAATTCAACACCATTATTCTTTTCCATTAACGGCTGAACTGATTCTAGGTTCTACAAGATTTCCTTACTTGGAAAATGTGGAAAGATAATTTTTTATGAAAGTTCCATGTAATTTTTTATGGCCAAACAAATTAGATTGCGGTGTGCTTTTCGAACCAAAGACAAGTCTCTCAGATCTGCTGAACTCGTTTTTGGCAAAAACCATCTTCAATACTGCTATTTTTCGAAATGATTCTTTAAAATAAATTAAGATTCAGAGTGCATGCATTTGACCCAAGTATTACGTATGCCTTATCCGTATTAAAGCTTATCATTATCTCAGTTTATTGAAGCTCAAACAAATCAGGGAGAGACACCACGAGTAAATCTATCCAACCATGAGTATGCGTCCTTTCCTAGCTTAAATATAAGACTGCCATATCATAAATCTGGGTATACTTACGGCCTTGTTTTCTCACTGCAAAAAAAGGTAAGAGTCAAATAGCAGAAACAAAACCAATTTTTTCCAGTTTTGTGACGAGACAAGCTATCCAATCCAAAGTCCTGTGCCAAAATCCAAAAGTCCTCTGTTTATTCTGACGACATCGGCCATAAAACATATTTATCTTTTTCCTCACACATGCATATAGTCGATATAGTTCTTAGGATGAGTCTGTAGCAGGGTTTTTAATATCAAAAATATTTCATGTTTTCGCACATTTTTACGACATGTTCATATACACTCCGTGTCAGTATAAAAATCGAATTTCAAAGTCAATTTTAGTCTGAAAATTTTCTGTAAATTATATCAAAAAATTTAAACTTTTTAGTTTTTTTTATTATTAATCTAATCCAATTTCATGTAGTATTGTATCAAAATTTGACTTGAAGTGTAGCATTGCGCTATAGATAAATGGCCAATGGCTCCCAGTCTAGAATAAAATTTCCAATTATTAGATTGAATTGGCGTTAAGAATGTAACTCTGGGGGATAAGTGTACTCATCTAAATGTAGAATGAGAAATTGCAAACCTGATGAGAAAAAGGGGAAATCGTCCCTAAGACTCTAACTGCATTGCATAAACACATATTGAGAATAATGTTTTTATACCATGTTATACAAGGCCGCATCCATGAATTTGGTGTATCGAATATTTTCTGATATGCCGCTTAAAAAACTTTCTTTGAGCCTGTACAACTTACTACTCTGACCCTCGTACAATTTTGGTTAAAATATTTTCTGATTTAGATTCTGCCCAGTTTGTGAATTGTGGATGCTTTTTCCGGTCAGCTTTTGTGGTTTGTTTGGTTACCATACAAAACACATGTATGGACCATGTTGTGTTCAAGTCCCAATATAAAATAGAGGCAAAGCAGGACTTTTTCGCAGTATGCATAATGAGAAGAATATACGGGCCGAGTCTAGTATTTGGTTTGGTTTACATTGAACCCAGAGCAGGGCGGATTACAGAGAGAATTCTTAATGAAATGAGGAACCATGAACCAAGGAAAAGGCTCATATTTCAAAGTTTGCAGCAAATGAGGGTGTCCGAAAGGAATGGAATGAAGGAGAAGAGTTTTCCTGGAGATTGCATCTTCTAATTCCTTTCCAACTCTGGTTTACTTTCCCCTACCCAACTTTCTCCAGTAGTGCATTGAAATACGTATTAAATTGCACCACACGCCCCATTCCATCCACATCTTGATTGTTGACTCGGCCACCAAAAACCAGTAGAAGTTGGATGGAGCATACGATATTCTCTCTCTGTTGCCTCCAGCCCCACAAAAAATAATTCACTGCTCCCATACTTTGTTCTACCAGTCGTAAAATGAAATGGCAAATTTGCATGCAAAAAAGTTAATTTTACAAAGATATGCAGTGCATGCAATATTTAGGAGGATTAAATCATGGAAAGTTGTTTGTTCTCTTTACAAATTATATGTAGCAGAGTGAGTGAGCTTACTTGTTTACATTTTATTTTGACGGGAAGGATCAGAGATGATAAGATAAGAACGGGAGGAACATGATAACTGGTAGGGAACTGTGGGTGGTACACAGCCTACTTTATGGGCCAAGTTGCAGATGTATTGCGGTGTAGTAAGATTGTATCATGATGGAATTTTATTTGCTCATCTTATAATGTTCTATTTGAAGTAAAACCAACTTTGACCATTAGCGTAAGGATTCCTCTGTAAACTGGGGTAATTGGGGTTGTGTCTTACATCGAGATAACGTTTATTAATTTGAATTCTTCTTCTTTTGCAATCGGTAGCTTATTACTGGGGTTGAGCCTGTTTTTTATACATGTGGCGTTTATTATCTGTGTTGGCCATCACGGTGAAAGACGACAGCATAAACTGCTGATTTACTTTATCGTTCCGTTCTTAAAAGCCTTTTTTGTAATTCCCACATACTTAAGGAATCCTTACGTCAAACACCTAAGGTAACTCTTTCAAGTAACGGTTCATAAAATTGCAATTTCAAATCCAATCTAATTACATCTACTACGCGAAGTGGTAGTATTTCGTCTAATTTGTGCCATGTCTTGATTTGGTATCAAAATTATTTTTTGAAAGGTTTCACTCCACACGCTCCACATGGATGCAAAAATCATATTCTATGATTTTTGGCTTGTCGAAGAAAAGATAGGATCGTATTTTATTCCGAGATATACGACCCGTAATTAATCTATTGAACATTTTTATGGTACTCGAGATTAGTTTAATGGCTCATGATGTTGAAATCCATTTGGAAATCTTGAATTATTTTCCACTCTGAAATTCGATCGAACTCACTCAGCCCAAAGACAGTAAACGATATTCTACCCCGTGCATGCTATCATCTTATGCCATCAGTAATTACCTCAAACTAACTCAACTAATACGAAGTTTGAAAAAAAAACTATAAAATGTTCGAAATTAGTCCCCACGGGACACTAATGGTTATGGCATTTTTTGGCACAAAGAAACTACGGTAATTAAACGTTTACTTGGTTCAACTTCAGAATAAAATATAGGATTGGATTCTACTTTCAACTCCAATCTCAGCTGCAAAAGAGTTAATTGTACAAATATTCCACCCACAGTGGGTTACCCACCCTCGTCTCCAGTTTGTGCGTATAGTGGATGAAAGTTAAAGAGAAAGTATGTCAGATTCAGACCGAGTATTATATTAATTTGGGTAGCCATTAAGTAAAAGCCGTCAAATGAGTGTGAGTGTGAGTACCCAGACTCATCCTCATTTCTACATTTTTGAATTGAAGTACAACAAATAAACCTTGTGCCCATCTTCGCTATACTGTCCGGCATCTGGTGCTATTTGAATAGGAATGCCATTCAACTCTGTACATATATAGGGTTTGTTCTTTCTCAAACTGCGATAATGGGAATGGCACGGTTTCGACTCTTATTTGCACATCTCTCACATTGAGTTTCTTTTCAACTTCTCCTTGTAATTCACCAACAGCCCAGCATCCATCCGAATCCTTTCTCTTCCATTGTAATACAAGACGAGGAAGCAACTATTGCTAACTGTGTGGACCGAGATTTCCACATCATGTGGATTCAGTAGGGTACAAAGACCTATATATTCATACGCGGCAATTGTGGTGGTGTTAGTATGTTTCTGAATTAATGCAAAAATGATCAAGTGTCATATGTGGGTTTCTTGTTGAATAATTTCCTCATTCTGTCACGTACATATGCATGAGTACCATCTTCATATCTCTTTTGGAGATGTAAAGTGAGCAACAAAAGTATTACAATATTAACAGTCTAGGATAAATATGTGGGCTCCCAAATTATTTACTAGTTAGAGTTCATTTCACTTCGGCAACAAAACTAACCCTCTGTTCCTTTGGACAAGCCAAAACATTTTTAGACATGTGACCTATTCCCCATTATAAACATTTACACTAACGACAAGTCCTTGGAGAATCTCCAATGGAGATGCACTCGATGAAATACATTGTATATTTATACATATTTATACATGTTCGTGCAAACGATGAAGATATTAACGACGAATTGTACAGGCCTGTATGACATGTAAGGCCGGGGTTGGACTTGAGCTTTGTTAATTCGAGGATAGTGAGTTTTAGGTACACCAAATAGATCACAATTTCATATCACGAAACCAGGTTCGGACTCCAATGATTGTAGGATAGACGTGAAACTGGGCATTTGGATGAATCTTTTTTGAAGCCAGAGTAAACCAAATCAAAGGAAAGTACATAATCCTTTCCTTCCTCTAGTCCAGTTGGACTGAACTGCCTCCTTTTGAATCCGATTCCTGTTTAATTTCAATCAAACGAAACCAATGCAAGTGATCGAATTGCAACCTTTTTCATTGTCTGTTCTTTATATGAACAGGACTTCGCCTATCAAGTGTCCAACGTATACACAATGACAGGAGGACAGGGAAAGGACTTTCTAAATTTATTGGATTCGTTTCCTCTTGTTTTTGGTTATTTTCGCCAAATTCTTATAGAATCCAAACATTGATACACACCATAATTGGATAACATTTCAAATGGAATGATGGTGTGAACGTTGTAATTGTTATTAATGCATTTATCACTTCACTTCTATATGAATGTGTATACACAGTGGTCGAGTTAATTTGGACTGGCTCAGTTCCGAAATTAAATTCGGAAACATTTGTTTGTTTGAGAGATTGTCACAATTGGATCTGGTTAACCACACCACAGACATATACAGGAGATATCTGTATTAATTTGGAGTCGAGTGTATTCTGCCGTGAGCAATTTTGAGGAAAACAAGAGAAAGGCTAACTAAACTTTTCGCAAATACGAGTACTCATTGGTTTCCAAATATGTTCTATTTCTGCTCCGTGATATTAAATACCGTCGACAACACCCTGCCTATCCTGGCCCATTGTCTGCAATATACCCTCAACATTTACTAACAAACATGTAAACTTTTATTAGTATTACATTCGTCCTATGGTGCAATAGTGGTGGCGTAGGTACTTTGATGTTACAGTTGGTTGCATTGCACCATGTTCTAGAAACTGGAGCAAAATTGATTCTCTGCAGCAGCACCCAGCTCGATTCAACACATCAAACGCAGACTTCTCATGTGCTAGCTGAGAAGAGAATAACACTCTGAAACGGGATATGATTTAGTTACAAGGAGAAAGCAAACACTGGAGGGAGTTGTAATTACAGGCATCGTCACACAGATTATTTCTGAATGAAGAATTTTTTTTAAATTAGCCAACTCCTACATTTGAAACGAAGAGTTTTTTCATATATTTCAAAACTTTTCTAAAAAGTCCTGCCAGTAAATTAGGATTTTTTATATTTCCCACATAATGGTGACAGTGTGTGTATCTAGTAACTTATTTATGATCTATACTTTCTCCTTGTTGATGATACCTTGATTCATTTCCTACAGTTTTCAAGAGTTATTAATGAAAAGCTAAGGAAACTAAGTGATTGATGGCACCATTCGGGTAGTGCTGGTGGTTTAGCAGATTGATTAGTTAACCACAGGATTGAACTTTCTCCCCTCAGTCCGTCAGTCAGTCAGTCAACTCTTTGTGGAGAAAGTCTACCAGGGCACAAACAAGCCCAGACATTGATTACTTTTGACGTGTCTTCCTCCCAGATTTCTAAATATAGGCTTCCCTCTCTCCTACAAGTTTAAAGTATGGAAAACAACGGATCGACAGCACAACAATGGACTGCATCTCAAACATCGGCATCAGCTTTTCCTCTCCTTTACTCACTCTTTGTCATCCTCATTGAGCATGTTCAACAACCACCAACCAACTTGCAGTACAAAACTGCACCTTCTATTAGGTTGCCAGAAGCAAGAGCCAACCGAGGTTTGTAGATTTGTCCCGTGGTGTACCTCGATGACTTTCTTCTCACCAGGAATGAATTGTCCTATAAGTAAAAGTCTCATTAATCTGCCTTGCCACATAGGAATGAGTATACTGCAGTTATCACTGGTGCCATAACTGCCATACTCCACTCATCCATGAGTAAATATATCTCCTCACTTTTCAACCAATTCCCCCAGGTGAATTAATTGGTTGAACAAAACTCCAATTATTTTTAAGCTTCACTGATTTGCAATTTTAACATGGAGAAAAGCTAACACAACTCAACTCAACCGTCAAGAGAAGCCAGGATAAGGGCACTGGTGGGGATTTTGTAACTCAGATGTGGTTGTGGTGTGGTGGGTGGGAAGCTTAGATGAGGCTGATTGAGGTACCTTCACTCCAGTCGGCTTGTAATGTCTTCATAAATCAAGAGAGAAAGAGAAACTAATTAAATCTGAGGTGTTGGGCGCCTCTAAATTTTTAATGTTGTGTGGGTAATAGTTCCTAGTTCTACACAAATAAGTGGTCATTTAGTTCCGACGAATACGTAGACATGAACTATTGTTGTAAAACTATTTACTCTGGGTCAATCCAATTAACCACATTACTTGATCTTGGGAAGTGAGGAATAGTGGTGTTTACTGGCATTTGTTCGTCACATAGTCATTAATTGAGAGACAAGTTGTAGATGATGTCAAATACTACAGATTTGGTGGTGGGATTGGTTAGACTAACAAATACACAATGTTTTGCTTAATTATAGGTTTTCGAATCTTTGGTTATAGACAAAAAAGACAATAGACAAAAAGTCCAATTTCCAAAAATTCAGCATTTGGAAAAGTATTCTTCAACAAATTGGGCGTTCGACTTGCATTTTGTCAAAATTAGCAAATCAGGATTAAATTATTCTACGCCACAGGGGATGGAAACCTGTCTGCAGCCATTGTTCTTGACTTGTTTAAAAATGCTAATTTTTCAACTAAATTCTGTTTGACTGAAATGCCAATGCAATGACGATCCAGCCAGGCGAGTGGCTATCCTGCTGGACCGAGTGTCGACCGAAGAAAATGTGGAAAAAATGAAAACATGGCAAATAACAAATGCAGGCGAAGGAAGAAATGAATTTTACATGAACAGGCTGTGATCTCTAGACATTTTTTATTTATAGGTGCGTCTAGGGGAAGAAACATGTTTCAAAAATACTCCATAAACTTTGTAACCTTGCTAGTTTTGAAAGTTTTCAACGATACTTGTAAAACAAATTGTTTGACAAAACCAAAAAAAATAGAATTACGATTTTAAAGATTTCCAATTAACTTCGAAATGAAACACTGCATGTTAGCCCCACAAAGTCAATTTTTGGTTGTTGCCTGATACATATACAAAAATAGGCTCGGGGTTTTCTTCCCTTTCGTTTTTTGCCAATTCAAAATTTTGCCTCAAGCCGACTAAAACTCTTGTGCAACCTTACTGAGCCCGAGCTAACGTTTGAAAAATAAAAGTTTTGCTGGAATTCAGATTTTCTGATAACCTACTCAAGGTTGCTGTATGACCGCACTGAAACTTTTTTTATTAGTGGTCATACGACTCTCATTTTCAGAATTATCCTGTATTTTGTTTTGTGCAAAATTTGAGATCTATACGACAACTGGACCAATATCGACATACAGTCGGCTTTGAGGATTACATACACATAGGCCCGGTTAAAAAGTGAGGCGGAGAAAGCAAGGTTTCCGGAAAAATAAAATGTCAGAAAATAAAGTCGAATTTAGACCAGAGAACAGAGGAAACTCAACAAAATCTAAACTACCCACTGGCACATCCATCCCGTTGCCGTTTTCTGTCCGTAGCAGTCAGTGGCAGATTCTGTATCTTCCTAAAATCAATACCTCACTCACTTTGTGCAATAAAATGCAACAAGGAAATGGTCCATCCAGACAGGAAAACCAACGCTGAACCAAGTCTCTTCAACAACCATGTAACAGGAGTCAGCAACGAACTCTAGTTAATCGAGAGGAGGCGTGTTTCCAACCGGAAATTTAAAGAAAGCGTATAAGAAACTCGCATCACAGGATAAAATACTAAATAGTGATAGAGCGGTACATAAATTGACCATTTCGCAACCGTTAATAATCCCATACCCAATAGTACCGTTTTTTATCATAATAAACGCCACTAAACTATTGATTGACTTATATTTTTTCAGGTGTGGATGCAATACCAAAAGATTCCAAAGGAAAAGTTTTCATCGATCGAGATGGTGTACTTTTTCGCTACATCCTGGATTACCTACGCAATCAAAATATTGTTTTACCAGAAAATTTCCATGAAAAGGCCCGTCTTCGTGCGGAAGCCGAATTTTTTGGGTTGGAAGGACTTCTTCGATCTCTTGAAAGTAAGGAAATGTTCTTGTCTTGTTCTTCCCATTCTCCAGTAATTTTAAAACACCTACCTGCTTCTTTGAGGTTAGAGAAAACAGCGTAGTTTTAATTATCTCTAAAATGTTTTCAAAGTGTAAGGATAACAACGAGGATGTTTCCTTTACAACCTCATTTCTCTCTGTTTACGTGTGCAATTAATGCAGAACTGGGAGTAATAAACGTCGCCATAAATAAGCCAAGCATCATTTCCGTAGGGACGCTAGAAACCTCCCTTAATCTTGAGGCTGTTGCAATGATGAATTAAAGAGGAGCCCTTAACTAGCCTTTTACCTTACCTATGAGCAAATATAACCACAGCCTGTGATAAAAAATGCAATAAAAATAATCACACCTTATACCAAAGGATATAAAAAGATGGATTGATGAGCAATCCATCAAATATCTGGTTCTGCCCGAACCATGCACTACAAACTATTCTTCATCCACAAACTTTTGTTCTCATCTCACAACTTAAGGAAAAAGGGATGGAATAGTTTTACCGTTTCAAATCCCATAACAAAGGACCGGATGTCAATGTCGATAAACTTTTACTGAGCTAAGGTCCAACCAAAACAACCACCAAAGATATCTTTTTCCTTCTCTACCCAACTTGTTATGAGAATGAAAGATGAGATAGGAGATGGATGGATCTGTCTGTCAGTCTGTCGCAGGGTCGGTTGGTTATAGTCATGCTATTGAATTGACCATCCGAGGTTAACTTGATATAGGTCAACTTGAGAATCATTTCATCATTTCCACACGTAAAATAAGGTTGGAAAAGTAAGTGGGGCTCCCACTCACTCACTCACCTGTAACCAACCGTGCCAAGAAAGTTTTTCAAGATCTACGGACATGGTTGAAGGACTGCATGCATGATAGGCAGTGAGACAAGTCTCGGTTTAGGGTTAGCTAAGTGAATATTTTCTGCGAGTTTTTTCCCCATTCGGGTCTAGGAATGGAATAAAATAACCGAGGAAATAGAAGAAGGTATTTTTACTCTCTCCCTTTTTTAAGGACACTTTTACTTTAGTTGGCTCAACTTTATGGTTTTGGGTCATTGGAAGGAAGGGGCTCAAAATAAGCATGGTCCTAGAGAGCAGACAAGTCGGTATTGGAACCACTAAAGTTTTTTGGATTAACTTTGTTCCCTTCGGAAAGTGTTGGGTTTTTTTCTCCCTGCAACTTGTTGTTCTCTCTCTTTATTCTGGGCAAAGTGGAATTTCATTTAGACAAGAAATGAAAAGTTTTATGATGATAAAATTTCTCATCAAATTCCACGTTTTAAGGTAGAAGAAGAGTAGTTAAGCACTTTTAATCCTGGATACAACTTTCTTTTTTGCAAACAACTAAAAAGAAGTCAGAAGGAAGGATAGACTAGACCTTTCATCGGGGACTTTTTCAATTATGCCACCACCTCAATTAAACTTTTCAACTTAATGTTTAAGCTTCGAACTTTCATTCCAATAAAGTAAAGGGATGTCCAAAAACTAGTGGTCCAAAAACAGTGAATAGCTGAATGAATCGATTTTAGTTTTAGCACAGTTGCACATTCCCATAAAAGTTAGAGAGGGAAATGGATAAGAGGCAGTAGGAAAATGTTCAAATGTCATTTACTTACAAAATGGAATTGATGTGAATTGTGCACACTTTTCTTTCAGCAACTTATGTCTTTTTTTATTTATTCTTCTTTTCTATTCTTACAGCCGAATCCAAGCCAGCAGGATACATCACGGTTGGCTACAGAGGAACCTTCGCCTTCGGCAGGGATGGATTATCGGACGTCAAATTCCGCAAGTTGGCTCGTATCACGGTTTGTGGACGAGTGGCACTTTGTCGCGAGGTGAGTGCAACAAGAATTGTCTCTATTTTTGTGCCGTCATTTCATTTCATATAAAAAGAAGAAGACAGGTCACATTTCCAATCTTTTCGTTGTATTGTGTTCGATACGTGTGCTGCACAAGTAAATTATCCAAACCATAGTTATCCTTCTATAGCCCTTGTCCCAGTAATGGAAGAAACATAAGCTTCCCTCTTTTTTCACGCTATTGTCTTGTGATGAAATGCACAAATGGATGGATCGATTTCTGAGGAACGTGTAACAAAACAAGGGCTGCCCTCCTCTTTCCCGTATATATTCTGAGTTGAGATTGGTTTCCTATTTTGATCCTATATCTACCCAGCAGAAGTAGGAGGCAGCATCCGAGAGAAAGAGAGAATGTACGTTATTTACGTAATGGCGGTAGTAAGGTTGAATGCAGAATGATCTGATGTGATGTGGAAAAGAAAGTCGGTCTCTCCCTGATCTGGTGGTGGCAGGGAGAATGAAGAGTTATTAGTGAGTAATGGTCGTGAGAGCCATTCTAACTACGAGCGGTGAAAGTGCATTGTTTGTTGAGCAATTTTTTCATTCAGTGAGAAAAAGGAGAAGAGAAAGTAAAAAAGAGAGAAAGCAAAATAAGAAAAAAGGAGCCAGCCAAAGGACAGATTTCAGTATAAAAGTCTAGTCCATATAGTTTATTTATTTTGTTGCTGTAGTACTTCAAAGAGACAGGATTAATTTTGATCTTAATGGCCAAACCAAAGCAATGAATAAAGGGTGTCAGTCATTTAGTAGGTAGGAAACATAATCGTTCTCCCTTGTTTCCATCTGCTCAAGTTTTATGGTTTATCGATAGAACAAATGAGTGATTTATGTGTTCTTTTACTCCCCTGGATCACTTAGTTCTGCTCAATTTCTTGCGGATTTTTATCCACTTCTTTTTACCAACCCGCAACCTCTTTATTTCTGCTTCGGTTCTGGTACACATTCTTACATAAGGTGGAGTATCTCTGGATATCGATTGCCTCCATGCATCCCATTGATAAGTTGGATGGAATGGATTTTGTATTGTGTACTGCGGGTTGGCTGTCGTTGTCCAAAAAGATTTAGCACCAATACTGGCAAAGTTGTTTATAGAATGAGTAGCTTTTTCCGTTATTTCTCTACATAAAATATCTTTGACTGTCCTTTCTCTACTTTCTCCACCACAGGATCTCCTTTCTTTATGTAATAGTGATCATTTTCTTAGGTTGCGCATGG
>JAAXNX010001385.1:0-18213 GCA_036491905.1 Folsomia manolachei | reverse complement strand
GTGGAAAACTCTTGACCTAGCACCCAAGCCAGGATGTAGCAGCCTAAGAGATGTATCCCAGCAAATAGGACGACGCCCAGGAATCCCAATTTTATAAAGGTTCCTAACGCCCGGCCAGCGCCAGCCCCACTCTCACCGGATGAGGCTAAAGATAAGGACAAAAAGATAAGGTCAGTCTCTGGAGCAAGTCAAATATTAAGGTTCAAAATTAAGTCCCTTACAAGTCTCTGAGGAAGTGTTCATTATTCCGGTAGAAATATCTTGATAAGATCTTATCCCTGGGTAAGTCAAAGTCAGTTATTTACTAGCTCGAGATTAATTGGTGCATTTAATTACTAATTCATTAACAAAAACAAGGCAGAATTAGATAAAATTTTGCACATTTCTCCCAACGCCCGGGCTTGAGTTTGCCTATTGTGCGATTTTTTGTCTCAATTTTGCAATCAAAAAATTCGCAAATCCTCCAAACTAACGTAAAACCAAGTTAGTATAAAATTAGCAAATTAAATGTAAAATGGTGGTAAAAATTGTGGCATTTCATAAAAAATGTGGATTTTTATTTGAAAACTAACAAAATGTGCATGTCTCCATTCTTCTGTTTGTTAAGTAAATGTCTAGTTTGGAACTAATTGCTTATCAATTCATGTTATCAAGACTGTTCCATGAAATTCTGCAGTGTTTTACTAATCAACCGTAATAAATGTATTTCTTAACAGTCCGTTATGAAAACAGGAAATCTCATCTCGCATTAAAATCAGTGTCCCACAATCCTGTTAACTGGGCGTATTAAGATCCTTCAGTGCGCCCTGACTCAGACCTTCATAAAAAAATTATAAAAATGTCACCAATCCATTCCAGGCATTTCTCTCAACCTAATTTTGGCCCACCCGTGAAGTTAGGACAGCATTCAGGACGTTGAGAGCGACAAGGAAGGCAGTGCCCAAAATTATCAGAGTTCCGGCCAGGATAACCACAGCTGTGACATAGATCCCAGTGGAAAACCCGGGACCCAACCCCAGGGACATTTGACTCCTAACAAGTAACACTTTCCCGAAGTGGAATTCCATTGTCGTCACATAGCTTTGACCCATGACCCCATCAAGGATGTAGCAGCTCAGGAGATGGATCCCAGCAAATAAGGACGACGCCCAGGAATCCCAATTTTATAACGGTTCCTAACGCCCCGCCAGCCCCACTCTCACCGGAGGATGCTAAAGACAAAAAGATAAGGTCAGTCTGGGAGTCACTTCAATATTTAGGATTTTCTGGGTTCAAGTTCAAAATTCAGTCACTTACAAGTCTCCGAGGAAGCGTTCATCTTGATAAGACCTTATCTGGGTAAGTCAAAATCAGTTATTTACTAGCTCAGCTCGAGATTAATTGGTGCATTTAATTAGTAATTAACGAAAACAAGGCAGATGCCCGGGATTGAGTTTGTCGGACAAACTTTGTCCATTGTGCGATTTGCAATCTAATTTTGTCTCCTTTGTAAATCTCATTTTTGCAATGTCCCAATTTTGCAAACGGTTTTCTCAAATCAACGTCTTTTTGCAATCGGATTTTAATTTTTGAGCCAATTTTGCAAATAAAATTACGACTCCTTTTTCGTTTATGATGCCAAACTTCTGCATTTCCCATTTATTTGGTCTTTTTTTGCAGATAAAGTTTGTCAAATCATAGTTTTTGTAGATTGTAGAATTTCTTTATTTTTCTCAATTAATTTCTTGTGCTAATTAGTGGTCCCGATATTTTTACAATCTTTTATACATCCTCGTAGCAGAGACACCTTTGGCAGAGAAAACAGCTTTCATTTCCGTCGCAAAGAATTCTCGAGTAGTTGTGGAACTCTCGTCACCAACACGTTGGACATGCACCAATTTATTGTCACCTTCCTTCGTCATGGTGGACTGCAAACAGTTGCAAATTATTTGTCACAATATTTGCAAAATTAGTCCCCAGTAATTTTCCTACCTTTGACTTCCTCCCATCTGCGGTTTCCTCGTCGAATTCTTGGCCCAGGGTGAAATTAATTTCCGTATTTTTCAATGCCGTCAAAGTTTTCATGGTATATTTTCCTCCAGCCTCGGAAATGTCGACGGTGGGTTTAGCCTTTTCGGCGAGATTTCGTTGGATCATGCCGACACCTAAGTAATGCCATTGTTAGTAAAATAATGGGTACATTATTCGCAAAAGATTGGAATTCTTGCTGTCCGATAATGCTCAAAGTCCAGGGATTTCCAGTTAAGTATGACACTCACTGATGCACTACTTGACTAAAGTATCGATAAGGTCCAAAATAACTTACCAATGGCCTTGAGATACTCCCCAAAGTTATCGCTGCTAACCATTTCATATCTTCCGGTAATGGACATTTTGAAGGTAGTTTAGTTTCTGAAAAGAAATCAAATTACTCAGATACACACACGCAATAAATCACAAATTCATTAATTTATGACGCTCCCTAATCCTTCTAATTACTGTTTTATGACAGCCAATAAAATATAAATTTATGGCAGCAATAATTACAAACAAACCAGTGACTTACGGTGGAGAAATAATTTCCAATAGACAACGAACTCACTGGACAACTGGACAGAGGAAGTTGAAGAGATTGCAATTTATACCAGACACTGATTCAATTATAACATTATAAAGTATGCAATTAAATCCAGCATAATGGCCACATTATCTGTAATTTTGGACAAAGTTATATTACGTAATTGGGGACCAGTGTAAAAAATCCGGTACAAAATGCAAAGGTGCAAAGTAAAGGTACAATGATTCCATAAAATTATTAATGTACCATGACTTGATTGGGTGATATTGAATTGAAAACCTTTTTTTAGAGTGACACGACAAGATAGCTGGATAACAAATACTTGACAAATCATAATCATTCCTAATCAGAGGTGAGATGGACCTTGAACGCGTTTGTTTCAGGAATATTTTGCAAACTTACAAAATTTTGCATGAATCAGCAAATGAGTTGCACTTAAGAATCTTCTTTTGTTCTAGTTTTGCCTTCACATTTCGCAAAGGTAGGAATTTGCACTAATTATTTCTCTAGTCATTTCATAAATGATTTAAAAAACACCCAAAATGACACAACTATTCATACAAGATAACCTCGGGCTTATCCAGAAATCCAAATCCTTTCATGTCATTCACGCCACGGATTATTAAAACGCTTGCAATTCATCATAGAAAAGCTTCCGTACAACTTAATCCGGGTCAGATTTAGGTTTAATCCACAAAATTTATTTCGACATGCAACAATTTGCAAATGTCATTTTGAATTTCAGGTCAAAATGTGACCGTCAAGCGATCCCCTTGCTTTCCTGTACCAGATAAAAAGTCATGTAATGATAAGCACCAAACGGGAACGTTAATTAATTTTACATAACAATTCTCAATCTGCCTCGGTTTTTTTCATTTTAAAACACGGTCAATTATTGACACAAGGAATTAAATCAGTGATTATTACTGTGGGATGGTCAATAATCAATAATCAATGATTTATTTAGGGTATCTGTACATCAAGCATTTTTAAACAGAAACCTGTAAAATTGGCCACAATCGAGTCAAGTTAAATCAAATGTTTCTGGCTTTGCATGGTTATTAAAATTACTGATTTTAAATCAAAGTCAAATCAATTAAGGTCATACTGCGTAAAGTTGGTCATGCAATTGTTGTATTCCTTTTTTTTTGAACCAACAAATGGAGACGACGTTATTACACCAATTAGCAAAATGCTTAACAATTTAAACAAATATAATAGATATGAATGAAGCGTAATTAATGCTTCAATGCTATTGACTATGTAATTTTCGCTATTACCATGCTCCTTGTTTTAACTAATTATCTTACTTGAGTGAGTTAAACAAGCCATTAAACATGATACAATACAGTAATATGCATACCTTAAGATTGAGGTAATGCTTGAATGAGCCCTATTTTCGAGAGAAATTGAATTTATCAGATCTTGCGATCCTTTGCAAAGGCATATCTTTGCAATAATGTTTTAAAACAAAATTCAACCCCACAAAATAACAACCTTAATAATGTGGTTGTGGGATTAACGTTATTTTGGTAACGGCTCTGAGGTCATGATCATGATCATTGCAAAATGGTACTATGTGCACCTTAACTGCTGCATTAAGTACCCACCTTCTGTGTTTTACATTCTTTTCAAGTACCCAACATTACCATCTGTGTTTTACATGTTGCGTGAACTTTGACAAGGTCACACCCATTTAGGGCATCCCACCCCATCCTTAGTACTTAACCTCGTCCTTCATCCCCACCAAACCCCCAGTTTGTGAAGTGCTCTTGCTTTGACAACTTCAATTTGAAGCCTTCAAACCCTTGTCTCAGAAATAGCACAAAATAAAATGACACAATTCTTTAAAGGGCCCTGTTTTATGGTGGCGTTCGCCATTTTGTTGGCCACCCTACTAGACGCCGTCTCCGTGGAGGAAGATCTGACCCTGACCCACAGCGAGAAACTTGTGCTGGATAAGGTAAAGCCAAGAATTTCTTGTAGTTTAATTCATGATAAGATTCTTATCCAAATTTTGTGTCCAGTTCAAGGAACGCGTCTCTCCCAAACTACCGCATGATTACATGCGACAAGATATTTATCTCGTGAAATGGCTAAGAGGTGAGTGCCTCCTTAATCAATCTATTGCTTATCGATATGATAACCATTGTTTTTTAAAACAGCAAAAAAGTTTAACCTCAACGAAGCGGAAAGCATGCTGATGGAAAACCTTGTTTGGCGAAAGACCCACAAAATGGATACCGTTGATAAGGTAAGTTTCTTAAAGAGTTACTCTCTTCCTACTCACCTGCTTATCAATCACTTATCACTTATCCCAGGAAAACTGGAAAGACTACGAAACCGCGTTTCGCTACTCGATCGAAGGATGTGACAATGAAGGACGTCCAGGTGAGTAGCTTATCATCTCACTGATAACCCACAACAATCTTGAACCTTGCCTCCTTATCTTAGTCGTCTCCGCATACCTCGGGGACTGGGACATCCGCCAAGCCGTCCTTGCCGGAGATTCGCCACGTCTCACAAGATACATCGACCACCTCGTCGAAGACGTCACGACCCTTTTGAGAGGCTCTCAAGCCAAAGGAATGAATATTACGCAATTCACGCTTATCTTGGATCTCAACAATTATAATCTCGTGCAGCATGGGTGCCTTTCATGTAAGGAAACTTGCAAATTTCTTGCAAATTTTTCGCCATTTATTTTGCACATCTTTCTCCAGGTATTCCCATCCAGCTCCACTTTCTCCGCACGATGCAACAACACTATCCCGGACAAGTGCATAGGATTCATGTTATCAATAGTGAGTCATATTTTTTGCAAACTTTCTGCAACAATTTTTGCAAACATTTCCATATTTCCAGCCCCACAAATCTTCCAACCCGTCCTGGCCCTTATGAAGCCTCTATTTTCGGAACGGGCCCGCAAAATATTGACCTTCTACAGTCGAGACAAACAGGAATGGATGCAGGCCCTGTTTCAAGAAATGAGCAAAGATAAGCTCACCCAAGCCTTGGGTGGGGATAAGGAGGCGCCTTATGAAATGGAGTACTTTAAACGGCTAGGTTATTTTGATTGCTCGAAAACAGAGTAATAGATTTAGATGACCTAACCAAGAGACTACCTGAATCAGTAATTATTTCGTAATTAACCAGTTAATGACCGTAATTTAGTAATTATCACATTTTGCGATGCCCAAAAGTTTGTGCAACTAGTTGCCAAAATTTAGCACACTTTGATACTCGAGTTTGTTTTTATTTGTCAGAATTGGGCTTCATTACAAGAAAAATAAATTGTGGTACGATAAAGGAAGCTTATGACAAGGCCGGGATCATTTTAATTTCGTTAGTTTTTTAACCAGTCTGTAAAGAAACCGATTTAGAATCAAATGTACACTTATCTCACACTTATCTTAACCCACCTTCTTGTACACCCTCGTCGCAGAGACATCCTTCGCGGTAAACGTCGCCTTGAGAGAATCTCCACTAAACTCACGAACCGTTTTGGAACTCTCATCCCCAACTTTTTGGCAATGAATCAATTTGTTCCCATCCGCCGTCATGGTGGACTAGTTAACAAATTTCAATATCCTAAGATAAGTCTCTTATCCTGCAAATAACTCCTTGCATACCTTTGACTTCCTCCCATCTGCGGTTTCCTCATCAAATTCAACACCCAGGGTGAAACTAATTTCCGTATTTTTAAAAGTTGACATCGTTTTCATCGTGTAAACTCCGCCAGCCTCGGAAATTTCGACAGTAGGCTTAGCCGACGCGGCGAGTGCCCTTTTCGCCATTCCGACACCTTATCCCAAAATCAATTAATAACTTATCTTCCAGAAATCTACCCCAATTTCTTACCGCAAGCCTTCAAATACTCGTCGAAATTGTCGGACGAGACCAGCTCAAACTTTCCGGTGAATGCCATGTTTCTGTCGAATAAGGATACTTATCGAGGATAAGATGGAACAATGCTGCGAATGGGACTGAGAGGGAGAGAGATTGAATACCCACATTTTTATAGACGCAGCCATAGACTAGGAGTGACCACGAGACTAGGCGTGGTTATCCATTAGGTTATCCATGACTGGCTTATGTGGGAATCCTGGTAAAGTACAAAGTTTAATCTGATCCTAATTCCGTTGGAAATGCAGCACATTTTATGTAAAGAACCCCACCAGTGTCCAAGGCAGGATTAAGTCATCACATTTTGAAGACATTGATGGATGAGGAGCCAACGCTAACTTATCATAAGTTACTTATGGGTCCAAGGGTTGGGTTGGGTGCCATTATGATTATGATTCGCAATTAAATTCTGGATTAAATCAATCACTAGTGTTGATTGATGGATTTTAACTTTTAACACATTAACACATTACTTAGTAAGTTACGTCAATTAAAAGTTTGGCATGTATGCAACTAATGTCACGTTTACTTGACATTGACTAAAGTGCAATAATTTAATTTTGAGATGCATTTCCAGAAAGATAAGTCTCAGTTCAAGGTCGGTTATGCAGAGAGAATTATCCGTGTGACTCACTGTACAGTGAGTGACTGACAGACACTGACGTTGAGCCTTATCCAAATAATCAAACTAATTGTAAATGACCTTGCCATTAAGAGATGAAACAGGGGATTATGCATGAATTTGATTGATTCGCGAACAAAGACAAATCTGCAATTTTGTTGCCTTCATAAATTCCTAAACACGTTTGACGCTAATTTTGGAATGGATGAGATTTTACGCTATTTTTGAAAGATAAGACAACTATTTCCTTCCTTGTAAGAATTGCGTAAAAATGGCAATCCCTTCTAAATGACTTTGCAAATCTTGGCTTTAATTTTGCAATTTTTTTTAATGATTTAGTTGTCTGCAAAATTGGGAGTTTCATGTCCCCAGTTTACCCACGAGGAACAAAGGAATCTGCAAAATTAAGCGCCAGTAGGCAGCCGACGACACTCTTTTTTTGCGTAGGACGAGAATAAACAAACATTTTGTCAAAAATTAATTAGCCACAATTAATAAATTACTAATTTACGATAAGATCAAATCTATGCGTGGATAGTGCAGGATAAGACCTTATCCAAAGGGTTTGCCCAATTTAAATCCATTGTTTTATAAATAACAGCCAACAAACGAGGAGTCGACGTTTGTCCAAGTTTTAAAAATAAACCGTCTTCAAAGATAAGATAAGCTACTCACCCGATATCGCCATGTCTTCACTCACAGAAGACCAACTCCGCCGAATTGAAGAGAATCGGCGTAGAGCACTGGAATTACGCCAAAAAGCGGCGACAACGACAAACACACCACAACCTTCCTCGGCGTCAACGTCAAAGCCATCCTCTTCAAATCCTGTCCATGTTTGTAAAATCCCTTCCATCTTATCTTATTCATTTCTAATCCTAATTTGTACAGGTCCCTCCACTTTCGACAAATTCGACACGTTTCCAACCCTCTCTCACACGCCACCCTCCCACCACCACTCCCACGGTTAAGTCTCCACCCAAATTCCTCCCGAATAAAGTCATTTCCGGCTCTGCCACCCTTATTTCCAGAGAACGCTTCAAAATCGACATGCCTTATCACGCTCAGACCATCGCGACCTTTAAAACCCTTCCGGGAGCGCAGTATGGTAAGTTTGGCACGAATTTTGCAGGAATTTTGTCATTTTTCTTGTAAAAAACCGTGTCTTTTGTCCAGACCCTGCCACAAAAACATGGAATTTTCCACTCTCCCAGCATTCTCAACTCCTGTCCTCTGTGGCTTATCTGAAACCTGGTGTTCTTATCGGTGGACTGCCTGCACATGTGCTAAAGGTAAGTTTTTTTTTCTTGACCCTTGCCAAGGACCTAAAAATGTGTATTTTTTATCCCTAGATCTTTGGTAACCCTACAAAATCCTCATCCTCTCAAGAACCTGACCTTTCCTCCATTGATCCCGTCCTTATCCGGGCCCTAATGCCGTTTCAGAAGGAAGGAGTCATTTTCGGGATTCAGAAACAAGGTCGCGTCCTCATTGCGGATGATATGGGACTTGGAAAAACTATTCAGGCCCTGGGAATTGCTCATTACTACAGGAAAGAGTGGCCTTTGCTTATTGTGGCGCCGTCGTCAATGAGGTACGGTCTATAATAAGTTAGTAAGGTTATCAAGGAATCTAATTGATAAGGACTCTCTCCTCCTTGTTTAGATATCGTTGGCGAGAATCCATCTGGGAATGGCTTCCATCGGTTTCTCCTGGCTCAGTTTTCATCATGGAATCCGGTCGGGATGACTTTTCCTCGAATCAGGTTGTCATCCTGAGCTACGACTTCTTACAAAAGAAACAACAGGAGCTGTCCCAGTTTAAAGTTGTGATAATTGTGAGTAAATATTCGATAAGGACCTTATCATAAGGTTAACAAATAATCTTGTTCTTTAACCAGGACGAATCTCATCACTTAAAAAATACTAAAACGGCCCGAGCCAAGGCGGCCATCCCACTTTTGCAGGAATGTAAACGAGCCATTCTTCTGGTAATAATAATTATTGTCCACGTAATTTTGGCATTCTTTTTTGCAACGCTTTGGAGTATTACACAAAAAATGGTGACATTTTTTTCTATTCACAGAGTGGAACCCCAGCTTTATCCCGACCAATTGAGTTATTCAACCAAATCTCGGCCATAAATCGGAATCTCTTCACTCTGGGTGTGTACGGGGCTCGGTACTGCGCCGGCAAAAAGACTCAGTGGGCTATGGACTACAGTGGATCCTCAAACATGGCGGAATTGTATCTCATCCTCGAAGAAAGTTTGATGATTCGCCGCCTCAAGAGTGAAGTCCTGAAACAACTTCCACCAAAACTGAGAAAACTTGTCGTGCTGGAACCAAATTTGTTGAAATTAAGTTCCGCCGGATTTAAGGCAAGAGCCCAAGCTTTCGCAGAGAGTAAAAGTAAATCCGCCCGAATTTCGGAGGGAGAGAGGAAGAAACGACTGCTCGAGTATTATTCAGAGTCGGCTAAAGTTAAACTTCCGGCTGTTGTGTAAGTAATTACAATTTTGTGTATGGGATGAAATTACAGGAAAAACTGGGATTTAAACCTTTGTCTTTTCAGGGCCTACATTCGTGACTTATTGGATGGAGATAGAAAGTTTCTTGTTTTCGCACATCATAAAACGATGATCTCAGGGATTTGTGAGGATTTGGAAAAGGCAGAAGTAAAGTAAGTAATTGAAATTGGTTTATTCGCATGCAATTAAATCTGACGCTTGATTAAATTGATATCCTTCTTCTTCCTCAGGTACATTCTTATTGATGGCTCTACAACCTCCGAGGATCGTCAGTACTGCGTAGAACAATTTCAGTCCAATAGTACGATCCGTGTTGCTGTTTTGTGAGTGGAGTGAACAATATTTAAGATATTATATTTTGAATTTTTTGAAATTAGTTTGTTCCTTCTTTTGCAGATCCATCATGGCTGCCAATTCCGGAATAACTTTAACCGCGGCTGGGCTTGTTGTTTTTGCAGAGCTCTACTGGAACCCAGGGGTTCGTAAAATTCAATCCTTATATTACCACAATTAATAGCATTTTAAACAAAGCTATTGTTATCTCCAGATCCTAACTCAAGCCGAAGACCGCGCCCATCGTATCGGTCAAGAGGATTCCGTCTCCGTAGAATACCTTCTCGCCCGCGGTACTTCGGACGACTTCCTCTGGCCCATGGTTCAAGAAAAGTTGGTCGTCCTCAATAAAGCTGGACTGAGCAAGGATGACTTCAAGGATGCGGAAGCAATTGCCTTTGGAAAGGATTTGGATTGGATAAATGGCTCCCAAGTGGCCTCCAGCCAGAGTAAATGTTCCCAGCAATCGCAGCAGAAAGGAATTCAAGAGTATTTTACAAAGACTCCGGAGGAGGTGGTGGTCACAAAGTTTTCTTCTGAAGACAACAACGTTTTTGGAATGTCGCCAGAAGATGACGCCATTTTATTGGAGTTTATGAGTGACTGGTAGTTGGATTGACTGATAATATTTGACCGTGTTATAATATTTTGTAGAGTACGAAGTCATCCTGTGATAAATTAACTAAATTATAAATAACTTTCCGGAATTTTCCGTAATCTACTATAAAATTATCCTCAGTTGTTCCCTTTTTGGAAACTTTGTTCTTTAATATGCCATATTTATTAATATGCAAATAAGAGTCAGTAAGTTAATGAAGAGAGTTAAATAATCATTAAAATTAAGCAAGTTTCTTTACCCTACTTATTACGCAACTCATTCATTAATGAATGGATCACAGTCAGTTCCAGATCTTACTCGTGATAAGCACACCAATTACTTTGCGCTCTCAACCCATGCCTTCTTTCCTCAAAATTCCATAAATAATTTCTATTTCTCCACCACACCCATCATGAGCGACACCGAGGAGAGCAGCGATTTGGACGCGGAATTTCAGCAGGTTGTCCAACTCGTCCAGAATTTACCAAAAGAAGGTTTGTGTGCTTATCACACTATTTTGCAAATACTCAAATAAATAATAATTACAACTGACTTATCCACACCCAGGACCATATCAACCCACGAATGGAGAGAAGTTAAAATTTTACAGTTGCTACAAACAAGGGACTGAAGGACCCTGTTCAACTCCCAGACCCGGGTTTTTCGACATGGTCGGAAAAGCGAAATGGGACGCCTGGAAAGGATTGGGAGACATGTCGAAAAATGAAGCTAAAACGCCTCTACATTGCTGCATTTGTCGCAATGGAACAGAAAATGAAGGAGTTGGGACATTCCGCGTAATAATTAACTACGTAATAATTTAATTAGCCAGAGTTTAATAAAAGTAAAATACTCCACCCCGATAAAACAACATAATTTATTAAATTATTTACGGTAAGCCTTTAGAAATATTGGATTTACAGGGTGAGAATAATTCAGAAATTTAGAGTTAAGCTAGCCAATAAATACAAAAGTATGGGTTACAATATTCACATAGTTCGCTTTGCCAATTAGTTAAATTTTAGTTGAATGATGTGTAGATTGAGAATGTGAAGATGGTCAAGATTACAAGCCTTTCGTATCCTTGTAGCACGTCGTTCCATTGTAATTTTTCAAGATGTGGTGTCCCTCATCCTTAGAGTGTGTACAGGTCATAAATCCGAAACCCCGTCCTCTTGGCGAATTTTGTCGAATCAACCAGCAAATGGTCACGGTGACTAGGAGCGCGACAAAGATGTAAAGTCGGAGGGCATTGATGCGGCAGAAGCGTCCCTAAAAACAAACCAACCACAATTATTTCAGGTCCAGCATTAAACCCTGACCAAACCATAGACTCACCGGAGAATCAAACCGATAATTTTCCAAAAGGACGGGCATCCCAGCTCCAAAACAAATCCGGGATTTACTCAACTTCATCTTTTTGTCGTTGCAGCATTGCGTCACCTACAAAATAGTCATTTTATTAGTGTCTCCATCCAATCCGTCAAATTAGTAATCTTCCTCACCGTCATTGCAATATGCATCACAAGATCAAAACCAATCCAGGCGAGAACAATGATGAAAATGGGCTCCTTAACCAAATACTTGAACTCATCCCACTTTTTCTCATTGTTGTTCTTGGTCCCAATAATGGAAAAATCTTGATGAGCTGACGGCGAGCCAGGAATTGCGACAGAAACGACGACCAGACCAACTGAAAGGAGGACAGAAATCACAAATAAGCCCAAAAACCCTGAAAATCCTCCAACTTACGAGAAATGAAGTAATAAGCGAATCCAAGGATGAAATGGAGAAAAATGATGACTCCCCGGATGCAGCGATTCATGCACCGAAATCCACCCAGAAACGTCAGCAGGAGTGCGATGAGTATCGCAGCATAGCCTAGGAAGCGGTGATACATCCCCGTTTTTGAGTAACTCACGCCCAGTATCGCCCTCGACTCTACCAAACGCCACATTGCCACGATAAAGAGAAGCGGGATGAGGAAGGCCGTTCCGACGTGAACCTGACAATAATTCAGGAAATAGTGACACAAATTCTTAATTCCTAATTGGGTGGACACTCACAAAATACCAGATCCGATGCAGAAACAGTCTCGAGTCCATAAAGGTCTCCTTGAAGTAGCGAACCAGGAAAATGCTCACCGGAGTGATGAACATGATGATAATCGTCATCACGAGACCATGTAAAATTCGGGAATCCTGGATCAAACAAATTACTCAGCTAATTGTATACAATTAGCCACCTTAAAGACACTTACATAGACATAAAGACTGTAAGGATTCTCAGCAATCATCATCCCTCGATTGTAGGCGAGCGTGTGTTCGTATTCTTTGGCCTTCTTTCTCTCAATCTTCACCTTTGCTTCGAGAACGGTGGCATTGTACACTGGGGTGAAGGGTTGCGCCGGAATGTAAGGACAGATGGGATATTTCTTGTTTCAGTTGGTCCACAGCTGCGCAAAACTGTTCTCGCTGCTTCCTTTCCAGGGAGCCTTCTCCATATTTTGTTTCCCAGTGCGGTCTCGCGCTACCGTCCGCCGCACTTTTGACCCTTTTCAGGGCAGGATCTGTGACGCCACAGGATGAATGAGGTGACGACATGTTTTAATAAATATGTGAGTGAACATTTGTGACCCTCTAACTCACCCACAGTCTTCCTTTCATAATCAGCAAAGAACTCGTTACATGGTGGAGGAGCATTGTCAAGTGCCCCAAACCCCGGATTCCAGTACAAACCCGTGTAGCAGCGCCCTGTGGGTGGGTGGGACACAAATATTAGTATTTCATCCTTCTCTCCCTTCCCAAAGTAAATAAGACCTTCCACCCAACTCGCCTAGTATTGGTGGCATCTTGAATACAACTGAACTGCTTTCCACTGTTGTCTTTCCTTTTTTGCGGTCGAGGTCCAACTGTTCCAAGGAGTAATAAGTCTGTCGCGGTATTCTCGTGGGAGGCGCCGGACTCCCTACATCCACTCCAACACAGGTCGCATCATAATAGGGATGAGGCCAGTACTGAACTCCTTCACTATCTGTCCAACCAACTCCCGCCTTATTAAAGTCCACAACGCACCAATGACAGCCAGAGCCCACACCATGCTTCGTCATTTCGCCGGGTGCCTCCCAAGGTACGAGTATCCTTTTTTTGGGACTATTACCATCGGGAAATTGTTCTAGTTCTTTGTCCATCTTCACTCTCGCAAAGCTAAATCCATCTCTTCCCAACTCCCTCCAAGTCTCCCAATCAAATTCGTGGAGAACTCGTTGGACAGCGGTGTGAATTGCGACATATGGATCTAAACCCCCTGGGCCCAGTTTACCTCTATCCGTGAACTCGGTGGCATCCTCCCATTGAGTCCACATCACGAGCTTCCCACGAAATATGTCAGGATACGTCCAGGTTCGGCGGCCATCAAAGTTCTTGGAGGGAGGTTTGGTGGTAAGATCTGTGGGGAGGGTGTAGATGAACTTTATGGAACCTCCGAAAGTGGAAGAGGCTTCTCCGTTGGTCTATTATAATATTAGAAAGAACAAGTTCAAAATGCAATTGACCACGACCAGGGCCAGATACATAAGATACGCACGAATTGGTCTCTGGTTTACCTCTTCTAGGTTCGCTCCCTCAGTCACAGAGATGTTGTGAGAGTTTTTTTTTGGAGCTTCGTTCTGGCCGGGACCCGCTAGGTTGCAAGTGTCTGCCGGGGGCGCTTGTCCTGAATCTGGAGTTTTTGATACGGTGCTCATCACATGCACACCTTTTAAGACTTTGGAACAATCGACAGAGTCCACGCCACGAGGGACGGGGTCCGCATTTTCGTAATAGGAGGGTCCATGTTCCGCGTGGGAGGAGATGAAGACAAACCGAGTGGAAATAGAGCGCTGTACAACTAGAAACAGACAATGCCAACAAAAAATCAGCTTTCAGGTGCGCCTTCAACGCTAGTTGGCACTTACTAAATGTATCCTTGGGCCTTGTTAAGAAAGTCCCCTTGAAAACACCGGGTTCTTGGTCTTTTTTCATCACGATCCCATTTGCACTGAGGAGTAGAACAACAAAATTACTTGTTATTCCCCAAAAACAACTATGAACAAGTAGTTGATTTTGATTAGGTTCATTAACTCACATAAAATCCAGGTCATAATATCGATTACAAAATGAGTTATCCAGGCGGAAATTCAGGTGGATCTCATTATTAGGGATTAGATTCTGCCCTTGATTCGGTCCATGCTTGGATTCTCCCGTTTTCATCCCTCGACTATAGTAGAAATTGTTCCCATACTAAAATCATAAAACAATTATGGATACTAATAATACTTAATTGGACAGTTAATGATTTACTCACCTGAGACTCCGAGTACTGAACAGCACCACACGGCATAAACTGCTGGGTCACATAAGGTTCCTTTGGATGATCGTAAGGTGCTTGACATGGAGGGAAATCTTTCACAAACTCTCCAATCCCACCCACCCAAGCTCTCCGGGGTGGACCGCGCTCATCTGAAAGACAACATGGTTAGTCAGACACCAACTATTTTTTGAAATTCAAATGCTTTTATTACTTACTCTTCTTGTAATATTTCCCCGCAATGAGCATCCTTCCTCTCGCCGTCACCATGAGCTTATCAATCACATAATCAGCCGCCTGAGCATCCTTAACGCCATTGTGATCAATGTCCAGATTGATTTTGAGGTGGTACCATCCTAAAATAACAAAAATATGTTGAAGTAACAACTATAATATTACCCCTGCCCCTGTGCTTACCTTTAAGGAACCTGCCCCCATCCAACTGGATCCCAGTGACTTCCACCCTGAATATGAATCCCATCTTTTTAGCCTCATTAAATCTTTGTGCCGTGTGGATCACTTGTTGGTCATCCGCCCTCTCTCCCCAATGCCAGGCGGTGGGCTCCTTCAACCAAAATCTGGAGTGGGGTGTGGAATAACCTTCCTCCGCCCCGCGGGCAAATGGGAGTCCTAAAAAAATCAAGAGTCAGCACCTTTAAATGACCTTGAGTTATAATACTTGACACTTACCAGTGGCCATCTTGGGAACATTGGAACAAAAGTAGTGAGGATTGTATCCACTGACAAGTCCCTGTGGTGCTCCACGAAAATAATCCACCGTCTCGGCATGGAGGTGTTGAGAATGGGGGCCATCTAAATCACTGGAAGAAAGGAATTGGTTAATTAAGAGAACAAATTGTTCTTAGAGCTATGTTCTGGATGACTTACTATGGAACCCTCGCCATGCAGGTTGCCTTCTGCTGACTAGGTCCAGCCACGCGTCCAAGAGGGAGCCCCTGATATGCCGCGAGGTCTTCCAAATTGGTGTAGAGTTGTCCAGCTACAAGGCTGATCCCACCCCCTGGAAGACGCCGGAAGGAGGCGAGGAATAGGAAGAGAAGGAAGGTCTTCATCTTATCTCAGGTCAGCCAACAATCCGACAGGGTCACAGGTTCCGCCTTCCTCTGCAAATCTAATCTGGCTCTCTTAGATTTCAAGGCGTAGAAAACTGACTTTCTTCTCACTTTCTCGTAACTTGTTGCTGATTCACTTCCTTGTGGGTGTGGTGTGTAGTGGGAGGAGTAGCGGGTAGAGTTCAGAAATCACTTTATTTACTTTTGTAGAGCGCACGAACAAAGTCGACTGGTTGTGGCGGAGTCCAAAAATACTTTGAAAAGGAAAACGTGAAAATTTCTCCACTTTGGATTGAACTCTGAACTGGAGGAGGACGGAGGGCAAGAATCCGTTCCCATGACAACCACACCCACCACCACGTCACGTCACTATCTTTCCTCTTTCCTTGCCAATTTCTGCCGGTTTTTGACACATTTTTCCTCCACACCCACTGACAAGCCTCCTCCAACTATTTCCCAGTTTTGTCGTCTATCCCATATAACTGACTAATTAATGAGATGAATGTAATTAATTACTAGAAATCCCACTAATTATTACGGAAATTAATTCCCAAAATGTTTTTAAAAATAAGTTGGTCTCCTCATTGCCAGCTGTCCCGTCCAACCTGCTCAAAATGCCTCCCTTATTCTTGTAAACCTGGCATTTTCCCTTTTTGGACACCCACTCCTCCCCTTTGTCAATATGTAATTAAAATGCAGCAATCCTCTCCCATCTTATCATATTTTACAGAATCTCAGGAAAGCTAGTCCAACTAGAACCAAAGAAAAGAATAATTCATTTTTATTAATATCATTTTACAGTCAATAATTAGGCGTAATTACAGCCAATTAAGGAAATAATGAAATAAAATTCTCTAAATGCTGTTATTTCATTTCATATGGTTTTGTTATAACTCTCGGCACACCCACCCAAAGGAAAATGTTCGCCTCCATCGTCCTTTTTCTCCTGGCAGCGTCCTCATCCGGCGCCGGCTCCCATCTTAAGCTCATTATCTCACTCCCGATTCGGGAGTCCCGAATAGTAAAACAACTCCCCCTTAAATTGTTTCAGGCCCGAAGAGATCTCCGCCTACCAGGATCCAAAACCTTGCACCGACTACAAACCCGGGGACCTAAACATGACCATGAATTGCCCTCATTTGACCACCTTCTCCCAGAGTCCTTACAAAAAGACGAAAAGTAAGGATGTCCCACTGACAAGTACCTTATCATTGATAAGCGACTTATCCACCCTTAACTTTTGAATAGGTTGGGTCTGCTCCCGAACTCAATACTTCAGCCGCTGCGCCGAAGCCGGGATTCTGCTGCAGGATGCTCCCCAGATGGCGACTGCTACTGTGACAAGAACCTTTGCAACGCTCCCAAAAAAACCCCGGAGGATGTCCAGCACGACTACAGTATGAATATCACGATGCCCAGGAGGAACCCAAAACAACAATGAAAACGAACAATGGAAACCCATGCCACAATGGAATTGGAACAATATCAACCCTTGCAATTTGTCTTTTGCTGCGCGCATCAGGATTTTGAAGGGACGCTATCTAAAATAGTTGTTACTCAGTCTTCTCATATTTCCAAGATCAAGCCCTGCATGGTGCCACCACCACCGAAATTCGGTGGTCAAATTCATGAAACTTTACCCAGTGTCATACCAACTAAAGTTAGGTTACGGAATTAAAACTCTTGAAATAAAAAATAAAAACTTTTTTCTTTCCACTCAACAAAAGAAGGATTATCTTCATTATTTTGTTATCAAGGTCAAGCAAGATCACAGCCACACCCACCTTCAAACGATGCACCTCCACGTCTACCTCCTTCTCGTCACTGCGCTTACTTCGTTCCTCCTCCCACCTGTCCAAGGTAAGTAGTCGACCACGCCCCACCCTCATTCTTCGTCTTTAAGTCTCTTACTTCCTTCCTCTCAGGATATCAATGCGCCATCTGCCCCCCACTGGAGGATGGCAGCCTTCCGAAAAAACGACCCTGCTTTCTATTCAACGTTGTTTTGACCGACGCCAAAAAACTTATCGTCACCGTCGAGCCCGGAATGGGAGAACGTGCCACTATCGCTGATTTTATGGATGACAACGACAAGTCCACTATTTCCAAAGGTTAGAAGTTAGGATTTAAGGACATTATGATAAGACCAGACTTGTATTTGCTCCTTTGTAACATCTCACTCCTTCTTGGAAAATTTTCGTCCATTTTTTGAAGATTTTTACGCCGTTGGGGTGGTAACTTACTTTTT
>JAAXNX010001384.1:0-18213 GCA_036491905.1 Folsomia manolachei | reverse complement strand
ATTGAGATGCAAAAGAAAAAGACTACCAAAGCCGCATAATTCACATCAGACTTGTGTTCTTCCTTCTGCTAAAATGGCAAGTAAACAATTCTAGATGTACAAAGTCAAGTCCAAATATAATGAGCAAAAAAACTCAATAAAAAAAACTGTACAACACAACCGAATAGAACTCATATTCCATTCTGCTCAAGATTAATATCAGGCGAAATTAGACGGGAATTGAATATGAAGGTCAATTGAAAACTAGATTGTTATGCTGTTGACTGGACTATGTAGCACCTACTCAACCTGGCAGCCTTACGCAAATATGCTTAATAAGCTGTCATCATTTTATAAAACAATTTCTACAGAATTCTAAAATATTTATTTCTTAATAAAACTTTACAATACGACAAGCTATAATCAACTTATTAACAAAGACATGCTTGTCAATTTTACCAAGTTTTTCATGCCAAGATTGACTGTTGTCTAACATTTGCTAAAAGTTTCCACTTAAATTTGGCAAATCGTGCTTTAACAAAATGGGGATATTTATAATTCTCACTATTTTATTCATCACCCTCATAATTGTATTCCTGTATTATGATCACAAAACGAAAGTTTACTTTGAATCAAAAGGAGTCAGATACTTAGGAAACGGAGTATTTGATTTACTAGTCAGTTTAACGAAAGGAGTGAACATTACCGAAATGCTGAGTATTAAATATCGACATTTGAAATCAAATGATATAAAGGTTGCCGGTGCAAATAACTTTGGAGAAATATCGCTATTGGTATGTACATCAAATTAATAATAAAAATGTATTATGTCGTTGAGATTTCAGACAATGCAGAGCAGATCACTTATTTTAACATTAGGTTCGAGATCCTGACCTACTCCGATCTATCTTAGTCAAGGATTTTAACCATTTCGCGAATCGTAGTGAAATTAAAGTGGGAAGCGATCTCCTGTTCAGCAAAACGTTAATAGGTCAACGGGGTGCGAAATGGAAGGCACTGAGATCTAAACTCAGTCCAACCTTCACGACGGGAAAGATTAAAAGACTTTTCTCTCTTTTTGATCAAAGTGGCAAAAAATTGGTGAAATATTTGGAGCAGGAAATTGGCAAAGATGCAGAAATGGATTTAGCGGAGGGCTACTCCAAATTCACGATGGATGTTATTGCCAGTGCCGTTTGTGGTATGACTTTGGTTTTGCAAATTCCGTAATTTTGAATCACATCTGGTTTCAGTTTCATTATGCTAGTTATTCAAATAATAATTAGGTATCGATTCCCATGCCTTTGATCAGAAGGAACCCTCGTTTTTTGAGCGGATGGGAATGAAGCTCCAGCTAAAGTTCGGTGCTGTAACAATATTGAAGATGGTGATAATCATAGGACTGCCCAAGTTAGCAGAATGGCTGGGTCTAGGTTTTTTTGAAAAGGAAGCAAGTACAAGTTTTACATTTTCTATTGTTTTCAAATCTGTTTACAAAAATTTCCAAAATTTCAGGTGCAAGAATTTTTCATGGTTGCAATAAAATCCTCGATTCACGATCGTCAAGAGAAGAATGAGAAACGAAATGACTTCATTCAATTGATGTTGGAAGCACGAGAAAATAAATTGAAAACTGACGAATCTGAATTGGACCATTTTGAGAAGGATGAGTCGGAGTTGGATAATTTTGAGAAGGATGCTTTGATATAAAAAGGACAATGACGACGAAGACTCTTCTTCCACAGAAATGTTGGATGACGATGGAATAGTTGCAAATTCAGTCCTCTTCATGCTTGCCGGATATGACACAACGCAATCATTATTGATATTTTGTGCATATTCTCTCGCAATCCATCAGGACATCCAGGTCAAATTGAGGGCAGAAGTGGACTCCGTGTTGGAGGAGAATGGTGGAGAGTTCAGCTATGACGCAATGAATAACATGACTTATCTTGATATGTTTCTTAACGGTAATTAATGCAATTAATTTAGCATGTTATATTCCTTCCTCATTATTCGTATCATTTTTCTAACAAACTTCTAGAAACGCTAAGATTTTATCCTCCATCCCCAGTCGCGGATCGGGGTTGCACCATGGACTTCAAGTTAAGAGATACCCGGGACGAATTTTGTTCTTAAGAAGGATGAAGGAATTATGATTCCAATCATGGGAATTCATTATGACGAAGAATTTTGGCCAGAACCCGAATCATTTAATCCGGAGCGATTTTCGTTGGACAATAAACACAAAATTAATCCATACACCTTTCTTCCATTTGGTGCTGGTGGTCATAACTGCATTGGTCAGTTATTGTTTTAAATAGCTATGAATTTAGTGGATGATAGCTGTCGAAATGATAACAACGAGTACGAATTTATATTACAAGGAGAAGATTCGCGTTGACAGAAGTTAAAGTCGCAATTTCTCATTTGATCCATAACTTTAGGATTGAGCCAAGCAAGAGAACACTGATTCCCATGACGTATTCTAAGTCAACCACTCTAAAACCGGAAGGAGGGATGTTCCTTGCTTTGCATAAAATCCATCATTAAATTGTTGTAACAATGGAAAACCTCTTACAATATTTAGTTATAAATCCAGCGGTGCAGTTTGTGAACAATTTTTTAGACCAATAATACAACATTCCAACGAACCAGCAGTTTAGTTAATTGTTGTCCATTAATGCATACTCTAATTTAATTAACATTTAAACTTTTTCTGGCGATCAAGTCTTTCTTAAATGTTACAAGTTTCAAACGCACCAAGTGCAAGGTTGCATTTAAACCATGATCCAAGTTAAAGTTGTGAGCATCATTTACAAGGAACTTGGGGAATTGGCCGGGTGTCATTTCCAAGTCGAATATTTATAACTGAAATTATATGTTACGGAATAACCTTTAGATTCCATTCACTTTTGTATAGTTGATGGAATAAAATGAGACGTTTTTGTAACAAAAACAAATCATGGCAAGAGTTGCATGAAAGTGAAACAAAGTGTTGCTCATTCCCATTGGATGAGAAGCACTTTGGAATAAATTGTGGGATTTTGACTCTAGCACTCCTTTTGACAGTTCTCTGCTTATCTCAATTCAGGGTCAAGGGTCTTGTTCTATGGTTATAAAATAGAATAATTTGATTTGATTTGGCCGTCCCTGTTCCTGCCCGTTTCTAATAAACGCAACAAAAGTTCAACCAAAATTTTGCATTAAAATATTTTATCCATTCGTCGAAGAATTCAAATTTTTCAATCTTTGAATCAAGTCAAATAATAACTTTACGAAATAAAGAGAATTAAAATGTCGGAAGTTAAAAGACGGACAAAGGCTTCCAAATCTAAAGTTGCGGCTTCAGAGGAAGCACCCTCCAAAAGTGTGGAGGATAAGGCCTTATCTGGGGATAAGAAACCAAAAAAAGACAAGAAAGGAAAACGCAGTGAGGATGCAGTAAATCCTTCTGAGTAATAAAACACAAATATTAAAGTATCATTTACTAATTTGTATAGGATTTGGTTTTAATTAGTAACAAATGAATTTCCATAATTTTATAGTGCTTCCACGGCAGTGGTGGACGGGGATTCTCCGGCACCTCCTAAATTTGGTCCTATGCCAAAGTTGTCACCACATCGACTATGGTCAAGATCTGCGCTTATCCTCGGTCTCATGACGGTGAGTAGACGGTGGATAGTATGATAATGTTAAAGAAAATATAACCCCATTTACAAATTTATGATTGAACATAATTTATTTTCAGGTGGTTTGGTGGAATGCCTCTAAAAAAAATGAAACCACATTCGCCGCGGTTGGAGATGACATTAGATACCGCGGGATGAAGACAAAGTGTTCCGCCGAGTTCGATAAGCATGTCGCAGGTTTTGCGGGTATTACTGGAGTTTGCAATGACGATTTATTTATGGTTGTGGCCTAAGACTATTTACGATTTTTATTTCTATTTACAGGATGTATTCCGAATTCCTGCGGCAGACTCGTATCGGATGAGTTGGTCACTCCTGAGGAGATTTTTTCCATAAATGACCTCGTCACTCGAGGCTTCCGTGAGGCTAAACCTGCCGCCGCGGCTGTGTTGGACTTATCAACGGGGAATCTCAACTTCAATGGGAAGAGTGTGGATGTTTACAAACTTAACAAAACGAAACCAATTTTTAATCGAGGAGATTTACTCATTTTTCAGTAAGGTGGTTACGGCAGACATTCTGCTAATCTATGACAAAGGGATTTCAAAATGTTCTTGCACTGAATCATTTAATTGTATTGATGGACAGATCCATTAAGAGTAAAATGATGCGGATGGTGTCCTCTTATTTTGGTGTGGATTATTGGAGTCTTCATCTCGGGGCGCCAGTCTACTTATCTCGACTATCTGGGAAAAGCTCTCAGCACAGGACTGATGAATATTGGCACATTACTGTCCATCAGGTGAAGATTCAACCGTATTTTGCATTTTAATACTCAATAAGAGTTACTCATACCGATTATTACTGCTATTCCAGGACGTTCATGATACTTTTGACTACTCCACAGTTTTATTCTTGTCTGACTACCACAAAGATTTCGAAGGTGGCAAACTAATCTTTACAGATGGTGACCAAACTAATAGGACCGTGGAACCAAAAAAGGGTAACTATTCAATAAATCATTTCTCAAAATCTATTTCACGTTGGTTTTGAAATCCTAGGTCGAGCTCTCTCATTCACTTCTGGCCAAGAAAGTCGACACTTTAATGAACGGGTGACTAAAGGAGCCAGATTTGCCCTTACAATGGGATTTACTTGTAATCCCAAGAAGGGAACAAAGGATCCAACATTCTAAGTTGTAACAGAATTGTCTGGTTAAATAATACAATTTATGATATTAGATATTCTTGTCGTTCCGCCTGAATTCCTTGGTACTTAGTAATGCGTATATTTGCTTTGCAAGCAAGATTGCAGGATTGTTGTCCTATACCTTAATTTCGAACTTAATTTTTTAATGTGATTTTGTTTCATTCCATACGAAGTGCCCTGATCTTGGCTCGGTTGTAATTGTATGATGACATATAGTTTGATTATCATTCCTTAGTTTGCTCAATTAGTTATGCATGCATGTGTATATTTTGTTATGTGTATTAGCTATTAGGTTGTTCGTATTTTAAGTAAATAACAATTAGATTGTCCACTAAGAATAAGAATTGTGCCGGTGGTAGTAAAATAAAGGGTCCAACAAACAACATTTGACATGTAATTCGATTTTAGATGTGTCTTGAATGATTTTATGGGCATTAATCAATGAGCATTTTCATTGTATTTGCTTCATTACAAGATTGCATAAAAATGTAGTAAAATCTTATTTAAAAATGCCTGAAAAAAATTCCGCAGCTCCAACAATAACACTTGTCGCACCATCCGACACAGCTTTCACAGTGCCCACCATAATCGCAACAGCCTTCACAGGAACTGCAACGGTAGCAGCTGCGACTCTCGCGACCGGATTGACATCCTCATTTGTCGCAATGCTCATGTAACCCGCAGCAGCTTCATCACAAACTCTTTGACCTGTTCCCAAAGTACTTCCAAGAACTGAATTGTAAGCCTGTAAAATAATTCCATGCTATAATTTCCACCAATGAAAATGAAGCATATTATTCGTCTACGAACTGAATTAGTAAGTCTTTTTGTACCTGTTGGCTAATAGTTGTCGGAACTTCATATCTCCAGAAGGCAGAATACGCTTCACAGTTTTCACCCATCAGCAAATATGGGACATCAAATGTTTCTCCTAACTTAACTTTGCCTTCCCCATCCGTTGGAAGCCCTGCCAAGGCTAATGCTATGGCGTCTTTTTCACTCCTTCGATTGATTACAGTGAAACTGCCGATACCCCTCCAGAAGTGGGCTGCTTCCAAATTATTTATTCGGCAGGAAGAACCATTTGCAATGGATCGTAATGTCATGGCACATTTTCGTCCTTTCTTCACGTTTCCGGAAGATTTTGTGTCTTCATCCCCTGTAACATGGACACAAATACCGTCTCCTGATATGAAAAGCGTAGTGAGAATAAGTTAGTCTGTTGAATTCAATAATGTCACAGGTTTTAAGGTTGTTCAGGACTGAAGCGTAGTCCATTGTAAAACTTGTAAAATATTCAGTCATTTTTGGAAAAGTATTATTATTTTTAATTCGGACTGTGATAATGTATGTATTTTGTTTTGCAAAATGGTCCAGTCCAGACCTTATGTAAGCGAATTTAGAGTCTAAATTGTAGACAGATTCTGTTTATATATAAATGCAATCTATGGTCTGTTTAATATAGATGCATGGTTTTTGATCTTCCTCGTATTCAAGTGGCAAAATAATGGTTCTTATCCATGTGTTCTCCGTTAACTCATCTTTGTGGCTTTAAAAATAGTCAGTTAACATTGAAGGTTATACCGATTACACAAAGTGGTTAACGAGGATTTAATTCGCCGTGCTACTCAACTCGATCACAAAACCGAGATTCATATTTCTATCCATGAAAATTGGCATGAAATGAATCAAGACTCTCGATTCGAGAGGTATTGAGCTGAAGGAATGGAAATATTCTCAAATGATAGCAGAATAAGAAACCATTGTCTTCATTTCAGATAAACTTACAAGGAAGGCCGAATATCTACCTACGATAGTACAATCTTTATGCTGGCTTGAAGTACGGCTCATCTATGCCTGTAAAAAGGGATAAAATTCTGAGGAATGATGTAAAACGAGTTTCCTTTAATTTTCAATTCCATGAGCTGCACTATTTCTGACTTAATATGATGCAAATAACTTGAATCCATAGTTTGCTCAATTATTTCTGGACCGTTTTTGTGAATAAGTACTTTAGTTCTTTTTATTGCAGCAAGTGGTTTAGTTAGACACCTATAAAATTCGTCACTAAGGGTTCATTCAAATAAAAAACATAGATCAGCTAGTTACATAATATAGTTTTTGGTATTAATATCGTAGTGGTTATTCTTATTCTCGTAGACACAGGTTGAGGTTACTCCCCTGCACTTTTTGGTAGCATTATGCTACTAGCATAACATAATGCAGTTTTAATCTCATATTAATTTAAGGCAGGGTTAGTAATTCACGTCAGTCTTAAAAATAAGTTAAATTAAATTATTAAAGAAACGTTGAATCAATCTTTCGCTTCGTGCAGTTTGACTATAATCATGCTCATGTTATCCTGGCTTTCCTGCAATTAAAAATATTTTTTTAATGATCTATTGCCAAACTAGTTTAATCAAGCCAAAAAATATTCTGTGGACTTCTCACCTTATTCAAACACATATCTAAAATCCGATTACAAATCCCTTTCAACTCTAGTCCTTCATCCAATCCGTTCTGAACAAAGGAAGCTAAATCTTCATTGCTTATCACATCCCAAATTCCGTCCGAGGCAAGGATGACAAAATCCGACGAATACACCCGGCGTGGAAATGATGTAATGTCAGGTTCTGGTGATACTACTTGCTCTGCCACCCCTTTGTCTGAATTACTTTTATATCTGTAATCCCCAAATCCTCGAGATACTGATAAATCTCCATTAATTCTTCGCGTCTTTCCAACAGCTGTCACAGATCCTCCTGCGCCAGTTGATTCTCTTCAGTTCCGACTCACGTCCGGGTTTGTGATCTACCGTGGCAAATATTACTTTTCCTTCTGAACAAAGTAAGGCACGAGAATCGCCAAGATTAGATATAAACAGAAAGTCCTCATTGACGAAGAGAGACACGGCCGTCGATCCGCTCTTGTCCTCAACATCCTCTTTGGCATGTTGCATCCGACATCTTCTATCCAACTGGAAATGGGCAGAGGAAAGAATGGAAACAATTTCAGATTGGTTAGATCCAGCCAAATTTCCAGTTCTAGCATCTTCATCCATCACACATTCTAGAAAATTATCCGCCGCAAAAGTGGAGGTGAGGGAGCCGCCATGGCCATCAAAAATTGAGAAGAGGGAACAATTTTTTAATAGTCTTCCAGGAAGGCTGATCCAAGTGGAATGAGTATCTTCCATGACCGAGCACCAGCCTTGTATTGAGGCTAAACCAAAACTCAGCCCATTTTTAGGGCCACCTTCTTCATTATATTTGGTTATGCAGCCTCCAAGATATTCTTTGCATTGTGACCAGATGGAGTTAAAATCCGATATCTCTTTGAAACGAAGTCCGTGGGCTTCTTCTGCATTCAGTGGGGATGACGACGCTTTACTATTCGTCCAACTCATAAAAGTTTCCTAAAGCAGCGTGTGTGACATTGTAATTAAATATTAAATACAATATAATTTGGTTGTTCTACTTTTAGGATTGAAGTTTTAAATAGTACCTTTGAGTTTTCGAAAACGGTATCCTTCTTTATCTCCGATTCCAGCAGAACAAGTGAAGCTAAAATATTCATATGAGAATATGAGTAAGAACTTTCTTTTAATAGAAACTATTGCATAAACATTGTTTTGTAATTACCATTCTCGATTGAAACGCATTTTATTATTCCTTGTGAAAAAGTCACGCTGCCCATCCCTTGCTCTTTCCACTCCCTGGTCGCACTTAACCGGTAAATCATGACAAAGTTTGGTTTTGTTATTGTAATCCCATGTTCCTCATTCTTATTTGTGACACTTTTAATTGGGACGGGCATAATGTCAATTTCCCGTGATTTTTTCAGGGGAGAGGGTAGTTTGGGTTTGGATGAACTGGAGGTCACAGTTTCATCACTGATGTCACGTAAATCACTATACTTTCTTGAATAGCTTGCACGTGAATGAAGCGTTGATGATTTCTTTGACTTAGTTGAAATGTAAAACTGGTCTTCGTCGCGTCTAAAATATTCATCTTTTTTTCTTTTGGGAGATCGGGATTTGGATCTAGATTTGCTTTTTTTCTTAGATTTGGGTTTGTGCTTCCGTTTATGACTTTTCATTTTCTCAGATTTCTTCGTTTTACTTCTACTTCTGGAATCTATTGTAGTATAAAGTATAATTCAATGGCACATTAATTTAGTCGTTCTTAATGTCTGAATGTTTGTATTTTTACCTTACCTTTTTTGTTTTTACGCACAGTGGGCCTGGAGACATGAGGGACTGGAATATTATGCTTGGCTCGTTCTTCCTTTAAAGGGCTTTGACTGAATATTTTCAAAAATTCATCGCTTTCCGACTTTGGACGACGTCGTTTTATTCCATCATACGGCACGGGCATGACCGGAGGTTCTAATTTTAATGACAAAAGTGACGGGGGACAACATCGCTTCCTAGTTGGTGGTGCCGGTAGCCGCGTCTTATCCAGTGGTTGTGGTCTTGTAGTAGTTTTCAAATTACATTTTTTCTCTTCCTTCTTGTCCAGTTGGGGTGTTGGCGTTGTCAAATTATTACATTCTTTCGAGACCCTTTCCTTTACTATTGGTGTTGCAGCTGGTGCATTTTCCTGAAAAGTAGAATAATTCAATTGTTTCAAAATGTTTATCATGCGTGACTAGCCATTTGTCAAAATATTCGTCTTGCTTGTCAGTAGTTGACAAAAAACGAGAACAATTGACAATGTCAATTTGACTGTTTGCAGTTACCATTAATTTTAATCCTCCCTGTTCCAGTACTTCTTTGGTGTGTCGAAGAATTGAAATAATGTCTCCTACTGCACTAATTCCGACATCCTTTAAAACTTGCTTGTCCAAATCCTCCAACATTCCGGGTTGGATTCGGTTTTCTGAAAAAATAGCCGTATACTTGGATGCCTGAATTTCTTGAACTCCAGCCTGAATGAAGAACTTATTCCACACTGCACCGAGCACAATTGGTGACGTCTCCATTTTTATTTGTAATATTTTATGTAGCGTAGTTTTTTGGTTAAAAATTTTAAGTTAAAAACTTAAAATAAATCAACATTTTTTCAGTAAAAACAATGCTTTTAAACCTACTATTAACTAATTTAGCCTCTTTTGGTAGATGGTAAGGTTTAGAATGTGTTTTTATGAGTCACAAAGGGACAAATTTTAATTGTTAAAGTTCCTTCAAGTTGAAATAAAAATTGCAAATTTTAAAATGTTTAAAAAGTAAACTTCTTGGAGAGTGCGAGGAGTTGGCGCTGCCCGTACCAGAATCTCATTGTTTGGGTATGGAAATCAAAGTAAAATTACAAAGTCCTCAGAGGTTGAGGACTAATGGACTAATTCCAAAGTCATTAAGTCATCCATAAATTAGAAATGCGTTAACTTTTGTTCAATTGCAACATCAAAATGTAGAGTCAATTGAGTTTGAGATTGAGCATTAGAATGTTAAACTAAAGTTTATTTAACAGTATATAAATAAACGTGGTACTTGTAGATTGAAATGGTTTCTTAAAATACGTACAAAAATATAAGATATGGATGGACCAATTTTAAAAAACTAACTGGACTGAAAGGAGTGTAAAATGAATGACTAAATATTGACATGAGAATCGCAATTTTTCAGAGATAAATTGTAAATGGCAAACGTAAACTACAAAAATTGAAGGGGGTCATTGCTAGTGACCTCCTCAGCATCATTATCAAACAAGGCATCAGAGGTCAGGGGAAGTAGACTCCAGCCAGCAATTACGTTGACGCCCGCTTCTGACTGCCTGGATGGATGTTAAAATATATAATTATTCAAGTCTGAGTTTTATTATTGACAATGGATATGAATTTGTGAGCATTTAGCTTTAGCGATATATTGTCAAACCTTTCAATCACAGTCGCTTGTTCCTTTGTTGTGACTGCATTGTTAAGCGTCAATTGCGGAAGGTCGTAGAGTTGCTCGTATTCTTGTGGCTCTTCTTTTATTTCTACTTTAACTTGCACCAAAGTAAAGTCACATTTGCAATCGTCAACACTTGAACAATTAGGGCATGCGAGTTGCTCATCTGCGGAGGGAGTGGCAAACGAGCGCTTTGGAGGAGGTGGTAGAAATTCGATGTCGCTACTATTGGCGTCAGTATTTCTTTCTTGACCTTCTGGTTTCTGAATTTGCGATGTCTTTGGTTTTATTGAGCCATGTTCATCCAAGATATGATTCTTCCAAAGTCGGGTTGACCGAAACGTTTTCCCACATCCAGGAAGGGAACAAGTATGCAAAATTGGGGATGAAAGACGGTTAATTTGATCGACAATAATTGGATGGGATGTGGGATTGGTGTTGAGTCTATTCCTGGATTTTCTACGTTTATGATGAATCACCCTGTTTCAAAGTAGCAATAAAACAATGTAAAGTAACATGTAAGAGAAAAAGTTATTTGAGAATAATACTTGATTTCACGAGCCTCCAAGAGCTTATCCTTGGCAGTAATACCAGGGCACTTGACTTGTCCCTTTGCACCGCGATGTGAGATTGTGTGAAGTGTCAGGAGTTGATAAACGGCAAATTTTTGCGGACATTGGTCACAACACCACGGTTTTTTCTGTGCGTCTCGTTCGTGACGGTGCAAATGCCTTTGAAAATTATCCTTGCTCCCAAATTCCTTATAACAAGCAGGAACGAGGCATTGATAATGCTTTTCTTGACTCTTCTGATGGATAGCCATTTCATTGAAGCTCAGGCAATCGCCACGTAAATCTATCTGCATAAAATAATTTGATTATTATGATTGAATGATTTTTGAGTAAATATTAAGCTAGTGGTAACTCACCTATCAAGCATTTCGTATGAAATGACCTTTCTGTCGCCTATTGTACAATTAAATCAAATACTGGAAAAGTCCAATCGCCTCGCCAATCGCCTAGCCTCGCCAGTGGCGAGTTACTATCAATTATATTTTAGTAACTTCTTTGGTGTATTTTAAGTTAATTTATCCCTGAGATCAATTAGATTAATTACTCTCGAAGGAGTCGGAATCCAGATGCATGCTTACACCGTTACACCTAGTCTACTACTCTTTGGACCGATAAGCAATCAGTTTATCAGTATATTTAGAAACGGTTAAATAAAAACAGTGCAAAACAAAAAAAAGTAGTTTGATAGAAAATGAGATAATTCTCCCACTCAACCGGTGCAAGTATGAGATTTCCATGTATGTTGTTTTATGCAGACTTCATTAAACTTGAAGCACCAATTCTGACTTTTATTTTATCATTCATAATTTCAAATGCAAATCAATCCATGCTTATGATGAAGGTGAGGGTAATTGCAGTGAAAAGTCGACCAATGCCTTAATAAAAAGATTGAATGCATACAGATAAAATTTGACTATTGAATACGGTTCAAGTAACACTTTTGAGTTTCCTTCGAATATTCTGCTTTGACATCTCGAAATTAATTGGCTTGAAACTGCAAAGCAGTTGGAAGATGCCTGCGAATTCCCATAAGTTTCTGCACATAGCCATGAATTCCTTCTAGGCCTGATTCGGAACCTTCTTTGTTTGAGGATCGTAATCGATACCACGTTCGGAGTGGGGCTAATGCTGCATGAGCCATCTTGAAGTTTGCTGACCTCTGCATAGCACCCTACAAGGAATGCATTTGCCAGAAAATGACCGCTCATTGTGAAGGGGGCATAGACACCGGTTAATAATTCAGAAGATATTTCCATCACCGGTAAAAGTTCCACGGAACCAGAGGCCCCAACGTAGAACAGTTTGTCACCTATGGTTATTCATTAATGCATACAATTGGTAATACCTGATTCATTAAGATGGGTTTATGTCAGTGTTATACCTTTGCAAACCTCTTGCGCAGTTTTAGCCACTTTTCCTCCCACTTTTGACACGAATATTAAGTGATTCCTTGAAATTTTGAGGTGGTTTCCACCACTCACTGTGATGACAAGGAATTCTGCTTTGGTTTCCGGCTCTCGATGACCCCAAGTGTAAAATTGTGTCCATTTTGTAGTTCCTCGTTGTACACTTGAAGTAAGGATATCCTCACCTGGTAGGAGTTCATCTATTCGTTTCATTCCTTGCTTAACCCTGATTGTGACCTCTCCAGGAAGGCAAATACAGAAACAAACCATGTTTTCTGTAAACTTTGGTGAAGCTTGGGCAGATAAGATTTGAAAAAGAAATAGTAAGGAAGCTCCTGACCAACAGCACCCAAATGTGGATTCGGCCACCAAAATGTAATATATTTATCTTCAACGACAAACTGTGGAATGGAGGATGCGGATATTAGCACATTAGCACGATGTTGGATAATAGAAAGAAATTAGGTTAAGTTGGGTAAGGTTTACGTTATAAGACGTCATATATACGGATTACTGTTACATAATAGTGTTACTTATTTTGACGTGGGTCACTGTCGCTTAATTAGTAAAAATATTACATGGCATGCTATGCTGTGTCTTTTTTCTAGTCATGCCTAAATTCCGAAAAAGATTTAGTTGTTTCATGGTGCTGTGTTTTAGTGAGATGCAAACTGTATGCATACGGAATGATGAGACTTTGGCAAAATCATTTTTAAAAGGCGTTTAAAGAATTGTATCTAAGACCTAAAAGAAATGACTAAATTTACAGAGGTATTGGCGGAATGTGGAATGATGAATAAATTTAGCGTGTCTGGGCTGCCGTTACCTCGTTCAATGTGGGATTACTGATTACATTTGCATACTTCTTTGGTATAAATACTCATAAACATATTTGGTCTAAGATGTAAATGTGTTCAGCTTATAACAATAACTCAACACAATCTTTTTTATGTCACTGTAATTCAAGTGTTTTGAAATTCCATGTCATAAGAGATTTTGTCACCTTCAAGTCAAGGGAGTCAACAAATGCTTATGAAACTGGTGTACCGCATATCGGACAGTTTTAATCTGTTAAATTATTTTGTCCCCTCTAATCCGCAATTATGTTATAACAAATGACTCAAGGCAGTTTACACAATAGTCCTAAACGGATTTTGTTTAAACACATACAAGTACATTTATATATAATTTATTGATCATCTCAAATCATGTAGCTTCAAACTAACAATATTGAAAAATTTGTGCCTGACTGGTACAATTTATATCAAAACAAGTTAAAAACGGTACAGTTAAGTAATACTTATCGATGTAGTGAAGGACGAGGCATCCAATTCTACTGTGGGTTCGATCCCACTCTGATTCCATTTTCTTAACGAGGTGAGTGTTCCACATTATCTTCTCAAATTGTGAGGAAGTCAGATTGGAAGAACAGGTTAGTTTAATCATCAATTAAACCAACTTTACTTTTCAGCTAAAAGTCTTATCCTTCGCTTCATTCACATGGCTTTATGTTATCAGTCCGCAAATTGTCTCAAAGATGTTGGAATGAGCTCCCGAACCTTCATGAGTTTAAGTGCATATCCATGAATTCCTTCAAGACTGGCATCTCCCTTGCTGGATGATTGCTGGAGTCGATACCACGTTCGGAGTGGGGCTAATGCTGCATGAGCCATCTTGAAGTTTGCTGACCTCTGCATAGCACCCTACAAGGAATGCATTTGCCAGAAAATGACCGCTCATTGTGAAGGGGGCATAGACACCGGTTAATAATTCAGAAGATATTTCCATCACCGGTAAAAGTTTCACAGAACTCAAGGCCTCACAGTGAAGTAATTTGTCACCTATGTAAGGATAATCAATTATTAATCCATCCTTTTTAACGTTGCATTACTTTCAACCGCAAATGTTAAGGTCGATGTACATACCTATGCAAACTTGTCCTGCCATCTTAGCCACTTTTCCACCGATCTGAGCCTGGTCGGCTACGAAGATTAAGTGATTCTTGGAGATTTTGAGTACTTGTCCATCACTCATTGTGAAGACAAGGAATTCAGCGGATGCTGCGGGTTCACGATGACCCCAATTGTATAAGTTTTGTCCATTTCTTTTGGGATTTGGATGCAGTTAGGATTTCGTCACCAAGTCGCACTTCGTCCATTCTTCTTACTCCTTTTTTAGTTACAATTGTCGTCTCGCCAGGAAAACAGATTATACAGACCATTTTAAAGGGCGTAGTTGAGTTATTTAATGAGTTATGCAAGGTTTTCCAAGGATTCGAAAGATACTCTCACAAATTATTATAGATTATGATGAACGTTTGTAACAAAAAATGTGATAGTTTATGGTAAATGGTTGTTCTAGTTCTGAGTTGGTTCAAAGTCAGTGGTTCAATTTGATAACTTTAGCATTTGTGTTGACTTTATATAGATTTTGGTTCATCATTGTTGGCACAAATATTGGTCAGTTGCTGTTANGATAACTTTAGCATTTGTGTTGACTTTATATAGATTTTGGTTCATCATTGTTGGCACAAATATTGGTCAGTTGCTGTTATTGTTGTTGCAGACAGTGGTTCGGTTTGTTATTGAGAGATATTGTGACGCTGTGGAGATGCGCAAAATTGCTCATGGTTGTGACGTGAGTTGCATAATCAGCTCAAAACAAAAATGCATGCGAAATAACCAGTACATTACAGTTACTACTCGTAAGACCCGTGTGATGGAGTATCTGGCCTCCGAGTTTTTGCTGTGAGGAAGATGATGATGCGAAAGTGGTTCAGAATGTTCCATGACGTTCCACTGATATTGTTACGCGTACAAGATATTTTGATTGTTGTTATGTTGTTCTGCTTAATTAATGGTTATACATATGTAGTAGTTTAGTAAACAACTAATTTGATTAATTTGACCGACATTAATAAATCGTTGGAATATTCAAGCATTCATTACTCCCATGGCATATTTACCAGGTTGTACGAATAAAAAGTCCAGGAACCGTTGATATCATTATCATTGTCGGGTAGTAATAATGGCATACAAAGTGGTCATATTGAATTTTCAATTTTATGAAAAATAGACGCTATGCTTTTTCATTTTTTGCCGAAGTTTAAAATATTTCATCGACGAAATATAAATTTCAAAGTGATCAAAAATAATTGTCACGATTACGAAAATATTAACTTATTGATAGTATGAATGAATGTAATGTTTTGGTTAAATTTCGGTGAATAATGTATGTATTGAGGGTTTTAAGTGTGCTATATACTATTTGATGCAAAAGCAGATAAGGTAAGATTAAAAACTACAGGACAATGTCTCACAGTGTGTAAAACTCAAATACAATTTATTGATATTGACTTTTATTCCTTGCATAAATAAAACCATGAAGTGAGTAAATTACACACCGGTCGGTATATGTATTGCAAAAGCATCATCAATCATGTATAAACAAATAATTGTATCGTTTTCCCAATGGTTTCTACTTCTGTTGTTGTTTACTTAATGAGAGAATAATCTCCTGATGTTGTTTTTTCAGTCAATTTTTTGTTAGAGTCAGTGCCACGACCTGTTTGAATTAGAATTTCAAGGGTTGGAACAACATAACGGCGTTTAGTCATGCCCACGCCATACGGGTCGTACGAATATCCACCGGAGTCGGAGTTATCTTAATTAAACAATGAATCGCGACAGTAAAACATTTATTTTCGAGTTATCAATTTATCAGCATGACCCTGACAATCAAGGAACAAATTTAAATCAACACGCTTTTCAGTGAATTTTTTCACGACAGAGTGGACAAATGTTTGCTTTTACAATAAATCAATACCAATGGCGTGCTTATATCACAAAATGAATTCGCTGAATTCAGTTAGTTTTCCGGTGTCTCGTACGAGCGTCATTTATTTGACAAATATATATTGACTGCTAATGACAGTAATTATTAAACAAGTATTCAGAATGCGGTTCAAAATACGCTATTTACAGGATATTTCAGTGAATTCCCATCACATTCACAAACATACTCACCTTGACCTTTTATCACCAATATCAGTAAAACCAATCATGTGAATTTCAAAAATCTCGTATATAAATCGCCTGCATTTTGAATAAGTCATCATATTGTGCCAAGCAGTTGCACTTCTAAAAACTCCAAAAATTCGAAAAACTAACAACGACCAAATCTTCAGAATGAAGGCCACACTTCTGGTTTATTGCAGTAACTTTCCTCAATTCCCAGGTGGAATCCCTCACTCGCGTTACCTTGTATGACCATTCTAATTATGGAGGTAATTTTATATTTAACTTGAATTTATTATCAAGTCTAACCTATTACATGTTGTTTTCTGAAAAGGTTCGTCCTCTCTTCTAAGCGATCTGGACACAGTGTCCTATTATTACTTGACCAACTTCAACGACAGGACAACTTCTTTCAAAATAAATTACGGAAGCTGCGTTGAAATGCATATGAACAATCCTCCAAATTACAACGCCGGTTGGTTTTGGACAACTGAAATCATACTTTTCAAACGTGGGAAGCCAATATAATGATCGAATTTCCAGTGTTAAGGGATGTGGTACACGATCTGTGACCATTACATGCCCTTCCGGGACTTTCGTGAAAAAGATGGAATGGGATATCTCCACTTCACTGAAGCAGGGCGTTCAGATAAGGTGTTATTTGCCTGGATCCCTTACTCCATCAGCATCCTACCGAACTCATGGCTCATCTGGATTAGGAGGATCAAAGGAATGTACTGGAATCCGAGGAGTTTCCTATGGCTGGGACGAGAGAAGGCAAGCTGATGTAGGACTAGCCCCAGTCTGTGGGCGTGAATCATCTGGCCCTCATAAAATAATGTGTGAAGGAAATGATGCCGTTTCAGGAATCAGGGTATCAATCGAAAATAGATGTAAGTTGTAAAGACACAATTGCCTTGTAACAGTTTATTTTACTATTTGAACCCCTTTACAGCCGGCTACATCAAAACGTCTGCCCTATTTTGCAGAGACGTGGGTGACATAGAGGAAATATGTCGTGCTCATGACAATCAAATCATGCTATTCGAGTGCGATGCATCCGAAGCCCTGTACCCCTTGAAGTGTGCCTATTCAAAGAAGGTGGGGTATGGTCGCAAATCATCCATGAGTCAGACTGAAACTCTGGAGTACAATTTCTACTCCGAGTACGGTTTCGAAATGGGAGCTGCAGGATATGGATTGTCATCCAACTTCAAGGCAACATTGGGAACAAGTAATACAACAGGTTATAGTTGGACGACTACTCAGGAGACCACTTGGAATGTGGAAACTACAATTTCAGTGGAGGCTGAAGCCCCGGCGGGTTGCATTACACGAGTTTATGAAATTGTTGGGGAATGTTCTTTCATTGCAGTGAGACCTTCCGTGTTTAAAAGAAACGACACCTGTGGCAGCACATCAATCTTAACAAATGTCTACATTCCTCAAGATTTTGATCGTTCGAAAGTGTTTCATAGTCCGGTGCCCAGGGAGGTGTTGCGATTCTTG
>JAAXNX010001383.1:0-18226 GCA_036491905.1 Folsomia manolachei | reverse complement strand
TAAAGCAGATTTTACAGGACTGTAATTATTACAAAAATTCAATCCATATTAATTTATCTCTCCCGTAATGGAATGTGATGTAACAAGATCCTTTTTTAGACAATGAAAAAAATTGGAACGTGACTTTTCATAATGACCAGCCACGATTAAAGGCATCATAAAATTAATGGATCAATAAACAAATATCCACTTTGCATTTTGATCTTTACTAATTTCCATTCATTTTTTTAATCGAAATACTAAAGCGTGACTAAATCCTTTATTCTCACCTGGCTCGGAGTTGGATGAGACGTCTCGTGTTTCTCAAGCTCGTCTCTGCGGCCAAACGTTAGGCCGCACTGGTCGCAGGTAAAGGGTCCTCGTTGTCGGGATCGAGATAAATTCGGATTTGGGCTGAGTTTCGTAGAATTTGCTAGCAGACTTAGGGAGTCAGAGAGAGGGGATGAAGGGATGCAGGGGTCATCTTTGGAAAGTAGTTGGGATTCTCCGATATTGTTTACGACTGAGTCTGAAATAAGTAAAGGGAAAAATGGGTAATTAGCTTTTGGTTTTTTATGGGATGAGGAATCAATCATGATTTGTGAGGAATCAATCAATCAGAAAATAGTGTATTGTACAAAGTAATGTTTGGAAGCAACAAAAACAGTGAAGCCAGGATGATTTCCTGTTGTCGATTGGACAGGAAGTGGATTGTTTCGTGAAGAAATGAGTCGACATCATTAATAAAATGAGATGTGATACAAATTGTGTAATTTTTGAGTAAGTTGGTTGCTTAAAATTAATGTTTAAATATTTTTAATGTGTGAAAACGGATCTCATCATTCCCGGAACTAATCCACATTTTTGTATCATCATCAATTGACTATGTAGAAAATTTAATGAACTAATGAAAAATGTTATCCTGTCCAGCTACACCGGAACTGGAAAGTGAAATCAATCATGTCCACCCAATTCTGGGAAGACAGTAATGTTCCATCACTAATCTATTCAGCCACCCACTCACCAACCAAGTGTCATACATTTATTTACGTCTTAACAACATTCCAACCAAGAGCTGACTGACCTGTTATCGTTAAACCTAGCTGTTTGCATACAATAATAATATATGTCTGTATTTATACTTCTAATAGAATTACTCTAAATTATTGAACTCACTTCGATAAGCCGTCCAGACATGAGCAAGTCTCCAAAGTCGCATAGAAAAAGCATTTGCACCCCCACTACTGCCAACACTATCACCATTGTTATTATTGTAGCAATCCAAACTCAACATGTTCCTAACCACCATGGCATGTTCCTCACCCAAATTTAGATTACAGTCCACACTTGTGTACATGAAGGATTTTTATGGAGACCAGATTCACTCTAAACAATCCACAGGAAACTTCCACAAAAAGTTTCTAGCACCACGTTTCCCGTGTAACAGGTGAAACTATTGGGAAATGGGAGGTGAGTCGAGTAACTCGACGTGAGTAAAGTAGTAAGATAACGATCCAACTTGTTTCCATTCACAAAAAGTGAGAAAGGTGAAAGTGAACTGAGCAAGTCTACTCTTGTAGGTTGAGCTAGGTAAAGGTAACTTTCTCCACTTTCTTTTTCCACTCCACACCTTGTCCAGGTAGGGGAAGGTTGTGCTCAAGTGTCTCAACTTTCCCCGACTTTCACCCTTAGACAGGTTTTTGCCTTTAAGACCTTATTTTGGGGTTATGCACAATTTTAGGTTTGTAAGTGATTGTCTGCTGAGTAGCATGTAAATTAGTAAGGATTTGGATTGACTACACTTTGGTAAATTTCTTTAAAGCTGAGACTCTTTGAGTAGTTTCTGTTTTTTTGAAGATTCTTCCCTTATTATGCTGCTGCACAATTGTGGGCAGAAATGACTGACTAGAATATACGTTGCTAGAGAGGAGAGATTGGAGGCAACCATACCGGAGGGTTGATACTTCCACACTGTCAGCCACTTGTACTCTATTTCCACTCTGACTGACTGAGACCCGTTTTACAGAGAGGGAAGGAAAAGCAAGTAAAAAAGATCCAAGTTTCTGTCTCACTTTACTCTTTAAGTAGTAAAGTAATGTGCAATGTTCCCTGGTTGAGATGAGATGAAGTCTGGTTTCGAGCGACTAGGACGGTGTGTGGCCTGTTCTCTTGTAATATTCAGAGGACAGGACAAGGAGGACAGGAGGGGAAAATTGTTGATACATTATACAATTGCGCACTGACTGCATCCAATCTGAGAGCTATGCTAACTGGACCCCTTCTCCTAATATATGGAGGAGCATTGTATTTTCATCTTGTAAATGAAAATACAGCAAAAAGCAGGAGGAGGACGGCTAGGGTCCATTTATTTATTCAGAATTGGGTCGAGTTCTAGTCAGAGAATATATTGGAATATATCGGCACACGTACAATTACTGCCTACCTTCCCCTAAGTCTGGTATTTTTTTCTGGGGTGGAGTGCAAGGGATGGGATGGGATGCTCAAAACACAATCCAATATTTTATGGTGTTTTATGCGGTAGGATCTAGGAACCCTTGCTACAGGGTCCATTGTTTGTCACCCTTCTAATGGAGAAGGTAGTGATGTGCACGGAATCAGGGTCTCTCTGGACACCCTTTCTTCTAGGTGCAGTTAAAGGGATGAATTCGATTATGTCTGGGTGACACTAAATCTCTGATTCATAATTTAGGCGAGGAATCTTTAGGGAATTGTGTTTTCTAGGGTCTCTCTCTGGACACCCTTTCTTCTAGGTGCAGTTAAAGGGATGAATTCGATTATGTCTGGGTGACACTAAATCTCTGATTCATAATTTAGGCGAGGAATCTTTAGGGAATTTTGTTTTCAGACATGTGTACAAACCGGCCAGGTTGTGAAGTTTAATTAGAATGGATTGGAAAAAAGAGAAGGACAGACACTTAAAATGTTCAAGTGAGCAGAGGCTCAAAATGTTTTGAATTTTACGACATCATGTCGACATGTGCATTTAATACGAGATGTCATTATCACTACATTTGTAGTCTTGTTAAGGTACCGCACAGAACTTACCGCACAGTACTGTCAGGTAATGTAAATTGTGTAACAACTTATCATTTTTCCAATAATCGAGTCATAAACTAGGAGCAGAACCAACATTAACACATCATTTGATTACAGTCAACCTATTCTTGGAGCATTATATTATGCATGAATTTCATGTATTGGTCTAGTAAATACATGAATTACCCTCGTAAGTAAAACAATTTCACGGTTGACGGTAACGCAGAAAACTGGCTTTTCCTTGACTTTCTCCTTCTAAAAAAGAAACATTAGTTTGAAGCTGGGAAGGTATTAAAATATTTTGGAAAAGATGAGCCCATCCTATGAAAGATGAGATGAAGATGTTTGATACTCGGCAGCTTAGAAGGAACAGGTTTCCAGTATTATAATGGGAAGAAGTCAAGTCAAGAGAGAAATTCCTTAATAACAAAATCAATATTGGATGTAGACTAGAATTTCTGTGGTGAGGAGGTTTCTCCACGTAGGAAAATTTAGGAAATCATAACTACAAGAGGAGAACTGGTAGCTTTTTATGTAGACATTTATTTAGAGACAAGAGGAGTGTTTTTCGTGCGAGACTTTCTCGGAGAGTATTTAATAATCATAATTTGATTTTTAAAGATTTTTTTAAAACGATTCAAAATATTAAAAAGATTGCTGGGTTTTCATGTTTTGACAAGAGAAAATATACGAGATTATTGCAAAAACAGTAGTTTTACTCTACAATAACCCAATACGAAGGGACTGACGGGAAATATCGCCCATGCAAATACTTGTACAGCACGCACCAGGGAATATTATTTTGAATTTTGCCTGAAGCCAGTATAAACGACCCATTCGAGATTTGAGACTAAAGGGTTGGATTGTAAAGTAAGGAATATTTTTCAAAGAAAAAACACCACAACGAATTCTACCTTTCTTGACTTTCTTTTTTAATATTTTTACTTTCTCCATCCCAATCCTTGAGTCTTATTGTAATAATATTATGCAGTAATTCGGTATTTGAGTGAAATTACATGATCCCAACAAACGAAGGTAACATCCTTCCGATATGTCCAAGCTCTGACTTTCTCTCATCCGGTCCAACCCGGTTTTCCATCCTGGACCAGGATTCCTATTCCAAATACAGAATCTGTACTGTTGCTTGCTGCCCACATTTACTTTCTAACAACCATAACTTCCTCTCCGTTCCCGGCATACCTTTCCCAGTTTATTTAGAGTTTGGGAAAGTTGGCCAAGGCAAACTAACAGAATTCATAGAACTCACCAACCAAAGAGTTCATAAACTAAAGTGAAGTAAATCTAACTACACTACAAGCTAGCTAAACTAAACTACCTCCATCCAAACCAAACTTTCCTGTCTTGGCCTGGCTTGGCCTGCATGTTTCTCTCTCTCGGTGTGGTTGAGGTATGCATTCAATTGGATAACGTAACAAGTAGTAAACGTGGGTAAAGAATTTTCTCGGGTTAGATATTAAAATTCCATCCTATACCCCAAAGGAAGGATGACGGAGTGAATTTTCACTGGAATGGTTGGTCAGTCTTCTATAACCTTTTTCTGTTCATTATTAGATGACCGTCGGGCAGGAAAATTTTCCAGGAGAAAGAAGGGTGAAAGCAGGAGGGATAAAATATCCTGGAATAACTTTCCACTCAATTCTCTTCATAAATAGTTTGTAATGGGAAAGTATTCAAAATATATTCATGGGTTTCAAGTAATCTTATCTTTTTTTAAGCCATGTTATCATAGATAAGGTGAGGACGAAGAATAACTTTTTACCCAACCAATTTCGCTGCGAGCTATATCCCACCTATAAATGGAATGAATGCCGCGATCTAATTAATGGATTCCACTCAAACATACGACACAATAATTCTGGGACACGTGGATGTTTTGTTACGACGTAAAATAACAATAGGACCCCGGTATTTGTGAGTCCAGCCAATTCTACTAACATAACTTTTACGCTTCCGTTCCAGGAATGGGATGAGGAGAGAAGTAAACTAATTGAAATACCACCGATTGACTCATGACTGACCAACGGTCCGTTGCAGTAATGAAAATGAAATGAAAAGTCAAACAGAGTCGGAATCAGCCCTGGCTGGCATTTGCAGTAAATACCGGAGAGGTCGTAAAATAGAGAAAATGCTCACTTCCTCCTTTCCCTACTACCCAACCAACCAACTAAATTCTATTAATCCGGACAGTAAGCAAATTCAGGGAAACGAGGCAAAGTTGAGTTTTGAATGAATTACGGAAATTAATTCGGTGAGTGACCAACACAAACTGGACATTGCTTCAGGTCACCGGTGCTCTGGCTACTGAAGGATCATCCGAAATGTCCGAATTCCCGTAAAAACAAAAAAGGTAACAGTTGGTGTGTGGGATGAATGAAGGTTTGTATAAAAATATGGATTATTTTCACTTCATTCCTTACACATACTTTCCAGCTTATGTTGGAGAAAACTAACCATCAACTAGTTACAATTCAATTAATCCGACTCCCCAGCTCCTTCAGGATCCAATTCAAATTCCAGATCTCATCCAGGATTAATTAGTGTCTTCTTCTTTCTCTGGAAAGTATGGCTAATAAGTAATTTGCATGCAGAGGAGAGAACAGTGTTCTTTGAACATTTCTGAGAGGAGGGAGCTCTGCCGGGTTTTAAATGTATATGTAAATATGATTCCACTTTTGTTTTAGGGTAGAACTAACTAACCATCATTGAATTTTATTTTAAGTAAGATGCTAATCAGCAACTTTTCTTTTTCTGTGGCTTTACTCTGCTAAGCCTAATATAAAGGGAGGGTTATCAGTCAAGGGACAAATTGTGTAACAAAGTAATGTAACAAATTGTGTTTTATTGCTTTGTGATGGAAAATGAAAAAAATTCNGGGAGGGTTATCAGTCAAGGGACAAATTGTGTAACAAAGTAATGTAACAAATTGTGTTTTATTGCTTTGTGATGGAAAATGAAAAAAATTCAGATGCGGGAGACTATACTCAACTAATACTAATTACCCACTGGCTCTCAAGTTGTGTGTTTGAGAAAAAATTAACCACATCACAAAAAATAAACCCGCATAGTCATCATTACATCATTAGCAACTACTGAATAACAGTAATCCACTGGTTGGATTATGGGGAGTTTTTTTAGGAGAAAGGTATTGAACCGTGAAGGTAGTGAAATGAAGACTGAAGGGTTGATGGTAATTATGTCCGAAAAAGGATGAGGAACCGATTTCCAACATTTTTAGGAAACTTTGTACACTTAGCAATATATCAATCTTTCTAGTGTTCTTAGAACACTGTGTTCTACAGCTATTTGGGTAAAGTAGAAATAATTAGGTAGCATTTAAGTATCTTCACTAATTCCGTGCGTATCATGAAACTCAGGTGAAAGGTGGTCACGCAGTTTAAAACAATTTAATCCAATTACTTTTGTTGAGGAGGAATATTTGCTACTAAAAAGCCACGGACAACTTTCTCCCAAAGATTTGAGATTGTCAAAAGAGAACACTTAATTAAACATCTGTGGCTAAATGAATCAAATCATTAAAGTTCTATCATGGACTTAATCACACTGCTTGGAAGGAGTATGCTACCAGCTCTAGAAAACTTGCAACCCACACTTTTCCAGTCTTAACTTAGCATCCAACTTTGGTTAGAGATTCTCAATCTCGGCTACAAATCTAAAAAGTTTTACTACAGTCGGAGTATGGTCCAATCGACTAAACCCAAGAAAACCAGAATCAGGAGAAAGGGAGCAAACTAAATCTGGATTTTGTTGCAGGATGAAACTTTCTCCCACGGTGAAAATTAACCTGACTTTAGTAAATTGAATAATATTTCTGGGAACAGACTAAAAAATGAAGGATTCTCTATTATTTTGTGCTAAAAAACTTTGCTATTAACGTGTATTGACAGCTACCAAACGCAATTTCGCCGTCTTTTACGAGGTGAAAATGATTCAATGACAACAGGATCGAGAGGGAGTTGAATATCGGTAATAAATGTCCCAATAAAGTGTGATAGTGAACAGGTTGCCATTTCCCATGATTCCTTTCTTCTTCCTTAGTTTCGTGGTTAGGTTAAGGTTGGAGAAAGTTGGGAGAATTCCCATCGGGACCTTTTACCCACTGAGTCGAAGGCTTTATATACCTTTTACGGCTCTTGCCTCCTGTCCTGAATCTGAATCCACCTTTCAATTGCTAAAGAGTTCCAAGCCATGCCACGCCACAAAGGAAGACGACAACCACATTAAACCACAATTGAACCCTGGATAGAAACCAAGTGAGTGGAAAATCACAATCTGTGTTCAATTCAGACACAGAAGGTTAGTCGATCAGGAACATTTACTACTCAATTTTCAAGTGGCTTAGTTTCAGGGTGTCTATTAAGGCCGATTTAATCTGGTGGAGTAACAGGTAATTGGTTGTTAATTCACGGAATGAATTTCATACTACGATGTAATTTGAGTCTATAGTAATGGGACAAATTGCAATAAAATTGTAGATGGAAGTGACGAGAATGTGCGATTATTTTAAAATTTAGTGTTACTCAATTTTGTTATTGTTTGAGTTTAACGCTTATTGCTAATAAATTGGTAAATGATTTTTGTAATATACTACAGATACTGTGTATTCCCTGCCTGTTAGTTACCAAACCTGTCTGAAAATCACCGAGACCTGAAAAGACAGCAGTACGATACAATACATCCCATTTCTTGTACCCAAAAAACTCCATCCGTGCATCCTGCCAGTTTCCATCCATCCATCCAAGCAAATCGAGCTGAATCCGGGCCAACACCAACCATCCAAAGTATGACGAAACACAAGAAAAGAAAGTGTGAGACTGAGTAAGTGGAAAGTACGTCTTCCATTTCCTTTCCCAATCCATATCCAGATATTACATGCCAACCCGTAACTTTCTTTCCGCCACCTTTTACTTACTTTGCCATTAGCTGGGTCGGATATCACTTTCACCTCCTTCCACCCAATCTCACAGAAAGCAAGAGCCAACCACTTTCCCAACTTTCTCCGTGCAGAGAGGTGGAAAAGTCGGATTCTCTCCCAGAACCGGAAAGGGAGATATGTTTTACAAATGTGGGGTGATGATAAAGGAATCAGACAACCGCAAATTGAAGAAGCCGTAGAAATTTGGGTGTAATAGGTGAGATTTGAGGAATGAGATGAGATTTTGGTATTTTGTGAAAGCTTTAAAATTTAAATTACCTGGAGTCTTGAGGTTAAACGTGAATTTAATGCGATTTCATGATGTAGATAAGTGTAAACCTCAATTTTTTGTGAGTTACAATTCAACACACCTAAATTTCCATTACGAATATTACCTTTTTCGTGGCATACCCACTCGCATGAGCTCCTTTTCAATTAGCCAAATTCCTCTTTTGTACTGAGTGGAGATGACAATAAGAAATGGTATCTGAAGTAAAATGAGCAATTTCCACCACAAACCCTTTTCAAATAGCTTTTGTGAAATGTTGACAATTGAGGAAAAATGAACAATTGGCTGGCTCTGAATGGGTATCTAACTCCGGCAGCAGTGTTGCTCAAGAATTTGCTTGCTCTCAATCTAATTGAGTATTTGGGTATTGTTCAATATTTATTGAGACTGGTGGGTCTTTTTAGGTGGAAGAAATTTAGAATCACATCCACATTCAATTCCCAAACATTCGACAAGAAATTGGAATTATCCTACCACCGCGATAAGTTGGAAAGTCGTGTCTCCGTACCTACTCAATTATGCATCTGTCAGACAAAGACGATTTTATTGTCCTTTGGTGAATGAATGGTAAAATAGGATTCAAATAAACATACTAAACTACAACTTCTAATTTGTGTAATTTGAAATAATGTAATGTAAAAATCCTGTTTGTAAACTTATTAGTGTTACCAAAGTACATGGAACTTTTAATTAAAGCATTGTAACTTGAAATTTTAGCACATACAGTACCAATGCATATACTTATATGTACCTTGGCTGTAAACATTCAATGATATGAACTGCTTGCTTGCATTTGAGTCACAAAAGCTGTTAAGGTATTTTAGGCAAAGGACATGACCTCGATTCATTGTTAGCAGGATTCACCTTTAAAGACTAGCCTTGATTTACATTTCTTAACCGTTGCTTATATTCCAAGTTTTAGGGAGGTATTCTACTAACTCAGAGCTTGACAGAAGTTGGTGCATTCAACGTGATATGTAGATTAACTTTTTTTAATACCTCCAATTTTATAATTATCTTGACTGTAAAATGGGTTGTATTAACTGGAGAGATAACAAACAGGTAAGAAATGCTGATAAGCAATTCATAATTAGTGACTTGAGCTTCAAACTGATAGAATCAGCAGGATTTATTACAAAAACCATTTTTTTGAAATTTGAAGCCTACTTTTCTTGAATTCAACATGGCAGCTCAATTTATCCGAAACGGCAGAAAAAACTTGGCAATTACATTCTACTCCGAGACAAAGAAGGCTATTTTGACTTTTAAAAAACAGAAATTGCACTATGCAAACGAAAATGGTATGTATCTTTTAAATACAATTATCTAGCTGTATTCTTCAGTGGGACTTTTATAATCCAAAATTTCAGAAAAGAAGTCTTTTCGATGATGCGATTGAGGATGACGAAGAAGAAGAACGCATACGAAGGGAAACCCTCTCACGGTTTATGAGTGAAGAACAAATTGTCCAGCTCGAGGTTTCAATTGTTGCAGTGGGCGTTGGACCAGTTTGCGAGGACCCTTCTTGCGACCATTGTCACCCGGACGTAAACACGGCTAATGTGAGTTAATTCTGGAACCATAACAATGCATATAAAATTTATTTACTTATTTTATTGAATAGGTGTAAAAACTCGGAACTCTGACTACTGTGGATAAAAGGATTGATTACTTGCAGAATTACTGTTTTCCAAATGTACTAAATTAAACTTTTTGTGTTGGGTCGTTTATAGCAGTATAAATCAGTTAACCAATTAAAACAAGTATACTTATTGCAAATATTGTAAAAAAATTGTATCATTTCTACATAAATTTTTCACATGCAAAGGAAAAGCAACAGACATTTCATTATCGGTCCTAATGTTAAATCCTATATATTCCCAGTTAGTCAGTGTTGTGGATGTGTTGGTGCCAAAGAATATTATTGAGTGGACCATGAGTAAAAGGCAATCACTCCCCTGCCCTGTCCTCCTGTCAGAAGTAGATAAGGAAATCGAAGAAAAATAGTCCAGTCTGTCCACTCGCTCAGAAAAAAGGAAAGTTTATGGTGAAAGTGGAAAGTACAAATAGTTCCACAAGGAGAGAGAAGGGTGACTGGATGTTTTCTCTACTCTCATTATTAATGGACTGCTGCACTTTTGTACAGAAAATATGTATAGCAAAACTCTCAAGATCCGTTGGGACCTGGTATGAAAAGAAGTCAGGCCAGTATTGAATGAGGTGTAATTTACGGAATATTAAAATTATAACGAAATCCAACTTACTAGATTTTTAACAAACGTGATAAATATTTCTGTGAATGTAAAAACATAATCTTTGGAACTTGTGTATGGCGTTGAGCTCGAAACTATTAAAAATCGCAACAAACCTTCTGTCCATCTTAAAGCTTTAACTGCACATCAAAACAATAAGAAGCAAAAAAAAATATTTTTCCTACCATACTAGTCTAGCCAAGTCTACTACAGCATGTAAAGGGAACAAATACATAATTCAGCCTCCGGCCGAAAACAAGAGTCGCGTCCTTTGTTGAATCCAGCAAATGTTACAACATCCAGAATTCTTCAGAGAAACAAGGTTGCTTCCTGTAACAAAATGCAAAACAGGGAAAGCAAACGCTACCCGAGACAGAGCAAAGGTTTTGTTGTTTCTCTTGCCAAACATTTGTAAACTAAATCCAAAGGAAGAAACAAGTTACTTGTTACAAGTAGTAGGGGACACTTTCCACTAAAATCCTCTCTTTGTGAGCAGTCACGATCCAACATGAAGCCATAACATTATTGCCTTGCCCTTCTACAAGTCACCTTCCGTCCTGATTTATGAGATTTTCTCATATTTTACATCTAATATTATGCAACACCTAAGATACCTTTCATATCTAGCAAGCAAGTTTTATTGCCAACAAAATAAAAGCACAGAACAAAACTCATCCAGCTTCTGATCTCTCGATTCATGATCATTAGTATCTCTTTTGATAACGGGTAACGGTTTGGATTGCAGATACACTACAAGAATTGTTACGTCAACAAAGTCACGCGTTGGGATTCTGTTTGTCAAATTTAAATTCAAAGTGAACAAGTATTCTTTCTCTTATGCAGTAACGAAGCTAGTTAGAGTAATTTAGCTTAAATATGGAGACGATTAAAATTATATTTAACACAAGCAGGTAAAATTGAATTGTTTGAAGAATCAGTCACAATTTGAATTATACTTGAATTATACTTCATACTGCTAAAACCATAAATTTTGCATAACATCATTGTTTGTTTGCATCTATTCCGTCATATCCTAACTTATTGTGCTATCTCTTATGAGTGACTGCTTAAAAAACTTTTTCCTCTCCATCTCACCCAACTTCTAGTTCCCAGCTAAATGTCACCCTGCCCATTTCCTCTGTGAATATGATTTGTCAAAGTGAAGTTGGCAGGAAATTTAGTGCGAGTGGTTTCTGAACTATATACACAATCCCATTTGTTTGTATCGGTTAAACCGATTCGGTTTGGTTCAAAAGAGTTCTTTCTCCATGAAAAAAATGTCATGCGTCCGGTTCCAACTTCCAACTCTTCCGAGACATCCATCTTCTCTTGAATAAATAATAGGAGACCCCCTTCACCTTCTTTTCCATTGTGTTGGGGAGTCAATCCATCCATCCATCCAGATACAATGACAATGTGTGAAGAATTGGGTGTAACGTATGCACACTCCGGAAAACATCAACATAATAATCCTTCCTCGACGAGGAATCCTCGTTTAGGAGGCAGCCCAGCCAAACAATGGAACTGAGTCGGGTTGCTGGATAACTTATACTGGATAAGTAAATAAAAAATGAAAATCCGGAAGGCTCCTGTCCAAGAAAGAAAATGAAATGGAACGAGCCGAGATGGAGAGGGAAGTGGACTTCACCGGACAATTTTAAGATGGTACTGATGCCTGTGACAAGTCTCAATTTGACAAATGGTGTTTGCTTTAATGATATTGGGAAGAGGGTGTGAAATTCGGGTTTGTTAGGAAGTTATGCAATAGCAATGAATTGACTAAATGCAAATTGTTGGTGTGAAATCTTGGCATTTTCACCTATTGGGAAGGAATATTACTATTGTTCAGCACTCACTAATAGAGATTATTTCGGGTTTGAAGTATTTAAATCAGTCATTCCTTTTAAATTTTGAAAAATTAAGCTATTTTTTCGAAATGTACAAAGAAACCTGAAGACTATTGTTAGTAAATTGTTAATACGCAAAGTTTTATGATGGTAAAGCAAAACAAGTAAATTTCTTAAGAATACGAAATTATTGTCTACATCCAAGAACTACTCCCTTGACAAAAACAGCAATAATTAAGGAATGAAAAGACTCATCAGAGGATAAATTACGGCGTGGCAAACCCTTCCCTGCTTTAGTTCATGATTTAAGTGAGTATAATATGGTAAAGAGATCCAGATCCAAATTTTATGCAAACATCTGCATTCCCAACAATACAGCTACAGCCAAAGAATAGGCAGAGCGTAAAATGTTACAGTGGTAAAAAGTGGCTGGCTACACAAAGCACTTAATAATATCTTATTGTTCCTCATGCATAGCAAAGAGAACCCATTACGTAACTAAATCTATGCAAATGTAAGATTTAACAATTCCATAAAACCCAAGTTGACAAAGTTTACAGGAAAATCTTAATTCAAAAAAATTATACAACTTTCCCAGTATCAATTATACCCCCAGGTTTGGAACAATAGCATCCTTATAAAAGTTGTTTGCACTAAAAACATGGTATCACATTGTATCACATTGCAATTTTGGCATGATTCCTGCTTTCTCTCACTCTTTTACTAGCTTCTGCTATGGTGGTAACTCCGGAAATGTGAGGGGTATAATTGAACCCCGAACCTAGGCGAGAGGATTGGTTTCCTCGTTTTTATTTTATTCTACTTTATTTCATGTTCCTTCCTTTGTTTCTTTGAGGCATTTGCATTTGTTCGGAGGATCAGCAGCAGCCAAGTAGAACATGAAGTTGGGGAATTAAAAGGAGACAAGTTAAAAAGCAGAACGGATAGAGGCAGGGCAAGGCTTGGATTCTAATGTAAATTCTAATGTAATCTAATCCAATCTAATGTAATGTTATATGTGGAGATAGGATAGAATGGAACAGTGAAAGCAAATATAAGTTAGAGACAGGCAACCAAACCAATCCAGCAAAAAAGTGGTGGTGTACCGTGTTTGTATGGGATTGTAGACTTTTTTTACTTGGAACCAGGGTCTGACCAAATACGGGCAAATTGCTGGGTATTTTTTTTACGTGATGTAAACTCTGTTTTACATAGTAATGTGGATTCTGTGTCTGAGTCCAGTTTTGATAAAAAACACTTTCTGGCATGTAAAAGTCAAGTAATAGGTTCGTGGGCGAAACTTAACCTGCTATATTTTTAAAAATTAGTAAATTTTTAGGAAAGGTGTCCGATAACAAACTCTTATCTACAAGACTGCCTGTAATTTCTGTAAACTCATAAACTCATCATCTTCTCCTATTTCCCGTCATTATCATCACCATTACCACTGAAGAAAATAAGACTAATAAAACCCTGAAAGTAAACGACGGCACGAATCGTGCTACACGATTCCATTTCTTGGAATAATTGCCCATAAAATTAAGGTGATGTGTTTACTTTGTTTCTTTCAGTTAAACAGTGTCATTCCCATGTAAAGTGGGGCTACGTTGTAAATAGTAAAGGTAAGTGTTGTGTTGTGTTTGCATAAAAATTACGCAAATACAACTTCGTTCCTTGTTTCGTGGTTGGGTTGCTGTTGCTTTCTTAGGAAACAAGCCCATATAAATGAATACCTATCGTTAATTTAACATCGCACATCTTATCGTTTTCCGACCAGTTAGATTATTGGTCCATTTTATTCAGAGTTTACCAAATAACATGGAAAGGTATGAGTGCATGGGGAGGAAAAAGCTAATAAAACCTATAAAAGTGGAGAGTACCTAACTTTCTCCAAAACGACCCATTATCTCCGGATGCTCAATTCTATGCATGGCAAGCTGTTACCTTTTTAAGTTTTCCTTTATTTAAAATAATGGCAACAAAGATAAAGTAAATATGGGGAGAATTGCCGAATATTGGATGCAACACTACTTTCTCCCCTTTGAGGTGTGGGTAGATTAGATCTAATCCTACTTTAGCTCAGTAAATGGGTAAAGGGATGGATAGGAGACAATTGGCAGTAAAAATTGAGTGAATGTGATCAACAATCATTTCATTCAGGTGACGGGTGGCTTTGTTGTTTTTTAAAAATCTGGTTTTATCTCAATTCATGGTATGAATTGCAACAATTTCATCATTTTTAGTAGAAACTAGTGAATCCTTTTATCCAAATTGGCACCTCAACTCTATACCAGTAGAGTTAACTTGTTTCCGTGTAATAGTTACTTGAAGGGAGAGTCATTCTCTTTCACGATTATTATTGCCGACTGTCGACCAACTCCATTTTAGCCGAGTATCATTTCTATATAGCTGGATATCTAATGGCCATTTATTCATAACTGCCTTTCTGTCTTGCAACACAATAGGTAATAGATGGGAATAGCCAGTAGGAGCAATCTCTCTACATATAGGTGCTCTCATCTCATAAGGTATTATCAGGAAGATAGCAAATTCTTGACTACTATAATGGCCTATTGAGAAGGAAGTGGTAAAGTAAAGTAAGGGCAATAATAATAGTGGTGAAATATAATACACAATTTACTCACTTTGTCTACACCCAAGATCTTACATTAAGCTTGAGACGGAGTCTTGTATTCATTCGTATCATACAATTTTATTGCTCCAGCTTTCTCCAGACTTTCCTTTGCACCAACCCAAACCACTTCACTTTATTAAGAAAAAAAGTCTGACTGAATAAAATAAAAAGTAGAACAAATTTTGAATTCATAAAATAAACAAGACGTGCCCCGTAGAAGCCAACATTCATTTCAATCTAAGATATGAAAAAAGAATTTCGAAAAAGAATCATATGTGCAAGTGTTACACTTTTATGAAGAAAAAGTGAGATGATAAAAAAGAAATGATTCCGATAAGACAACAACAGCAAGAAAGTAGAGGAATAAACAAACAAACACCTTTCACTTATGGAGAAAGTAAAAGGAACAGATGCACCTTATTATTTAAACGGGGTGCAAAGAAGTAAAAGTAAGTACGAGTCTGGGAGCATCAAGCCCGAAATTCAGAGTCCGACCAGAAAACCCGGCATTTACTCAATACCACGGCGAATGAGTGGATGTCCCATGTTTATGCTGAAATAAACTATCCCATTGTTAAGCCTCGGTCCAACCCAACCAAGTAAAGTGGACCATTTGCCCTGGAAAGTGGAATGTATTGCAACTCTTCCGGATTTTGCATAGGGAGTCATGCATCCGAATAATGATTCCGGATTCAAACAAGATCTTCCCAAGGAAAGGAATAACATTCAAATTCAAAGCTCTTCCTTCTTTTCATCCACTCGGGGAGACGTGTTGTGTTTATATTTTATGTTATGTTCAGAATCACAACACGTTTTTGACATGTTCTTTCCGCTCTTGACATAAAGCAGGATTCTCTGCATAAATTTCCCATTCTGAAGAAGAAGGGAAAGGGGCAGACAGACAGACGGTAAATAAATTTAAGGTGTTGTTGTTGAATAACAAGAGAGGATCTTGAAGATCCACTGAATTTCAGCTCATGTGGAAAGTTACTGATATGACGAGATTGCAGTGATTGCAGCCTTTTTACATTTAGGGATGAAAAATCTAGGAAAAGTTGAAGTTGAACAAAGAGAATTCCCAAGTCCTGCTCCACCTACCTCCACCTGCGTAGTGAATCGCCCACCTGTAACAGGGAACAATGCCTGACTCAGAGTACCTGGAATGGCCCTCCCATCTTTTTTAAGGACCAATCTATCCTTTCCTCACTCTCCCTGAACTCCACCTGGATGGAATAAAGGATTGTGGAGATTCCCATTTGGCCGGTTTGGCAGGGATAACACGACGTAAAAGGTTATTTTTAATGTAGAAGTATTATGTTTCTAAATAGGTTGGATAAGGTCGGATTTTGCCTTCAGTAATAATTTGTAATTGTTCAAGGTTTTGCAATCCTTGCAAAATTATGAGGATTTATCCACCGGCAGGCAGGTGGTTCATGAAGAACTCACCGTAGCATTAAAACGATAAAGAGGAAAATGGATATAGTTCCAAAATTTGGGGAAAATCGAGCCGAAACGGAAAAGACTTATATAAATCTCTTAGGGAAAGCCATTCATCATGCAAAGTGTCAAGTGTCCTCCCGATCTGCACCGTGTCCAAACTCAAGCCACCTGGGGCAATCCTCTAGCTTTTATAGTGTCTCCATACCAGTCCATGTCATTTCTAACATACACCCAATATTACTTTACTCCCACACTTACGAGACTCGTACACGTAGTCAACTCACTTTTTGAGGAGAGGATAATGTGGCATCATTCAAAATTTGGGACGAATTTTCAAATTTTACGAAATTTTACAAAATTGTATCAAGTGTGTCAGAGAAAAATCCAAATAATTACAGGAGTTTTGTGGACTTTCTCCAATTTCAACGTAGTTTCTGCAAAACCTCTCACCTTATCCGAATATTCACCTCTCAAAACTTTCTCAACTTTCACCCTCGCCTGAAATCTACTCTCACCATATCTCATACTTAACTTTACACTTTACAACTCCAATCTATCCAGTGAACAATGTCATCCAAGTCCGGCACTAGAGAACAGAACACAGACGGAGAGGACAAGCCAAATCTATCGTCCACCTTCCCAGTGCAACTTCACTCATGTAACGCTTTCTCTGAGAATTATGAAGTGGTGAGAATTTATAGAATCCAGTATAGAAGGTAAATTCCCTCAGCTCAACTTCAGCTGATACATTGCATCGCATTTATTTCTGGTCATAAATCACAAAAGGCAGCACTAGCAGTACTACTGGAGAATTGTTCGTGTGGACTCCGGACATGAGTCGAACAACTACAATAATAATAATATTGCTTCTCCCACCGTTACGGTGAATTGGTTGGCAGGCATTGCTCGACTTTCTCTTTTGACCAAACCTGAGTCAACCATCCGGTTTCAGGTTTTGGTTTGAAACCTTTCATTTATTTCGTATCATTGCATTTATGGCTTTTGTATCGTGTATCACATCATAAAGAAGGGGACAAAGCATAATCTATTGCTTTCACTACGGCGAATGTTCGTATGTGCTCCTGTCTGGTCACCTCCCTCCCAATTGCTGTGTCAGCTAGAGGCTAGCAGTGGTAGGAGTAATAAATCATGAAGAAAATAGTATATATTTTTTACAACCTATGTCCAGTAAGGTAATTTCACACATCCCTTGGCTTGCTCCATGGAGCAGTTTGTGGCTGGTTGGGTGGATTTTCCAAAATCTCGCCGCTACCTTGCTCCACCTTGCAAAAACACCTCGTTTATTTTATCTCGTCCAGCCAACCAAGTTGGTTGAACCAACCACAGCTGTGACGTGACTGGAACGTGATAGTCTTCTTGTTATTGGCAGTTTGGCACGAGATATAATAACATCCCAGAGAATGAAGGAACATTAACCCAGGCAAGATTTAGATTGATATCTCCCGTCACGGTGTGACTACACCCCAGGTTTTGGGATTAGCAAATAAAGGAAGGACCAGGACATACCTTTTTTGGCTACGGTACGTGAGAAATTATTGCTCTGAAGCAAAAGCAAAATAAAATCTCCCCAACACATGTGACAAATATTAATAAAGGGCAGGGAAATGGTCAAGTCTGGCACTGACTGGGAGCCTGAATACATAGGTGACGAGATAGATGGGCGGTGAGATGATGTAGGGTCGGGTAGACGGGGAAGTAATGATATTTCCTATACAAATAAATATCCTGCACAATCACAAATGACAACTTCAG
>JAAXNX010001382.1:0-18230 GCA_036491905.1 Folsomia manolachei | reverse complement strand
TACATAAGCACTTCGCCTCTGGCTCGGGCTAAAAATGATGATGTATGAAACATCAAAGAAGGATTTGAGCACAGCGCCAATCAGTCTGGTATTGTTGCCTGGTATTCCTATTAGATGGATCGGAGAATACATTGCAATATTTTCAATTTTTCATCCAGGTTTTGACTTTCTCACAGTAAATACAGACACGTGACTGAGGTTATATTTAATTGAATGATTAGCACGTGTCAATCCAATCCAGACCAAATCATACTGATACATATGACCATGGAACGCATTAAAAGTAAAGACATTTTTTGGAAAACAAATAATTCCTTAATTAACATAAAAATGGGAATATGTAATGGTAATGGTTGTATGCATTCATGATGTGCTGCTGGTCAAAGCTATTGGAAGTGCGTTTACTGCCCTTTTAGAGTGAACGAAACTCTTGCGTGCTTTTGAATTGCTCAAACCTGAAAATGCGACATACGAAATCTGATTTCCCAATTTGAAACCTTTCCAACTCTTCGTGGATGGTGGTTCATCAAACAGACAATTTTATTGGCAACTGGCAAGCAAACCAGACTGATCTGCTTGGAACGACAAAAACACAATTTCTATTTGCATTTAATTTTGCAGAACTCACTCCTATATATTCTCAAATAAATAATCAAGTGGATGGATGCAGTCAGTTGTACGTGTGAAGGGAATTTGTTTCAACTTTAAAAAATAGTAAGTCAAAATTGGATCACATGAAGGAAAGGAAGTAAGCAGGAAGGAAGGAAGAAGAGAACAGTCAAAAGTTCCAAGAGTATTCACACAGAAACAGTGTTGATGTTACATATTGCCATTGAAGAGGTTTGGTTTTCCTCCAACGTCTTCAAGTATTATTTTCAAGGTACATTAAACTTAACGCGTACTGCTGCCTGGTTTTGTATTGGATTGCAGGCAGTGCTGAGCAGGCTTTAACTTGGTGAAGGAAACTATATATCACATTTGTGCTCTTTGATTCTTTTGGATTATTTCTATTTATAGGCTTTCTCAAATACATATTGAACTCTGGAGACTCACTCTCCTACTTCAGAGTTACAATCATGTAAAATAACAGATATTCATAGGATAAAGATTGGTAGGTGGATCTAGAGATCAGAGACTTGGGGCACAAGATTTTCGAACAAAAAATATTTATTTCCCTCATCCAAACTCTGATGGCGTTGCGTTATCAATTTTCAACCCTACTCAAAACTTAAAGGAATTTCGACAAGTTGTCTTTTAATCTGTCGAGCCCATTTTGAATTGACATCTATCCAAAATGTGTGTATATCGTAAACAAAGTCGCTGAACTAAAACAAAAGCTACTCTCATTTTTTTCTCATTGACATATAGATTTGTCAAGAAGGCTACAACCCTGTGTCAACACAGGCTTTTGCAGTTCTATAAAAAAATTGAAAAAACAAACTCGGATAAAATTGAAATTGTCAAAGACCGTGTTATTTTAAGAAAGGGACGTTTGTTGGCGAACAAGCTAAGTACTTGACTTAATAAAGAAAAATTTCTCCAGTCAAACTACCCTCTCGTTCCAAATTACTATGTTGGTTTAAACTTCGATTTATTCTTTTGCCAATTCCAATTAAACACTAAAACTTGAAGTCAGTGGAATTGGAATGTTTCGCCCAATCCATCAACCACATCCATCCTCGCTTGCTGTTTGTAGCAGGATAAGATCTAATATTACAAAGAAGAGGAAAATTGAGTTTCAATATCTTCCACTCTTCTCATTTTGTCCAGAATGCATCCGTAAATGCCAAAGTTGGCGTATGCAATTCCATTCATGTCTTGTCAAGCAATGCAACATGGTTCGATTGGATTGTTTTTCCATGCTCTAAAGTATTTTGCCACATTCATTACTTAAAACTTGTAGACGAACAAAAAAAGTGGAAGAGGAAAATACTTTTTGTCTTCTTTTCCTTCAATACAGTGCATGTAAAATCCACGATGTAAATGTTGCGTAGTGTTTAAATTAATGCCCTTCGTGTACGGGTTTCGTTATCATGGCTAGAATTTTAAATACAGACAGATAATGAAAGTGAGAGACCAAATAAAGGCTTTGGTTTCCAGTCCATGTCTTTCTTAATGTTGGCTCGTTTGGTTTAGGAATGGTCGCGGTGATCATGTCAAAGAGAAAAGAGTACTTTATGAAAGTTCTTTGGATGGAAGGGGTTGGTTAGTTGCTGCTGTTGATGTTAGAGTCCAGTCATCAGGCAATACACCATTATTAGTTGTACAGCAATACATTTAAGGTTTCATTCCTAAAACCTTCTGCCCATTCATCTCAAAACCTTCTGCCCGGAATAGAAAAAAAGACAATTCATGCAACCTTGCAGTCAGCAAGTCACAACTATACTTTTTATGGATGTGAAATGGAATAGTGCATCGAACAATGCGTTGAATTATTTTGAATTCTATTTTTTAGTTTTGCTACACCTATATTCAACCATTGATGTATATCCACCGTACTGACATGTCCCTCATCTTCAGGTTAAAAAAGATGCACGTCAAAAAACGGGGGGTGCAAATGGAAAGTGACAAAAACCAACACTGCAAACGGATATAGACGTATACATTCTAAAGATACATTGTTTTCCTGATCTGAGATGTGAATTGATCTTGTCGCTTGTTTTTTCATATCTTTGAATCTTTCCTCGAAATAATAAAGTGTCACAAAATAGAGAGAACATTAATACAAAGCAGGACCTGGGAAAGGGTCCATATATGCGTATGTTGAATTTACTTTAAAATTTATCTTTGGTATTACAGTTTCCAATGGTATAATTTAGTTAGACAAAGGAACAAACCAGATCTTGTAGTTACATAGCTGCAACACCTACACAAAATAAAATGCAGGCTCAGTAGTAATTCAGTTAATAAAAGCAGGTTAAGGCGATACAAGTTGCATCTACACTTGTCTTTCTATATGTCTTGCTATAAAATGTGGCACTTGGTCTCGTGTCCAAAAAGACACGAGATTAGTCAGCCTTCCTCTTCCCACACACCAAATTTGTAACTTTTTATTACCGTCCATGCATTAATGCGTGAGTTGAAATAAAATCATTCACCTTAAATATTTAGGCGCTGGTACGTATTTATAATAATAAAGATTTGTGACTCAACCAAACGAGCGTTAGCTTCATAAGACATGAACTATCTATAACTCATCTTCCTTATAAACTATTTTTCCAAATTATTAAAATATAACTTCAGGGTTGTGCCATCAAGTAGGTTGACAGAGAAATATAGCCACACCCTATCCCACTTTCCAGAATACAGTTGTATAAAACTAAAAAATAAAGACCAAGGAACCACATTCAACGAAACCACACTCATTACACATTCAGATAAGTACCGTACCCTTTTCCGTATCCTAAAACTTCGCAGCATAGTATATTTAGTTTCTTGAATTTACCCAGGACAAAGATTTAGACCCAAAAAAGCTTCCGCTGATCTGCAGTGCAGTTGCAGTAAGTCATCTCAAACTTCCAACTTTAACTCTTAGTTGTGTGCCTAACTTCTAACTTTGGTAAATCTACTGCGGCCGTGGCCAAGTCAAAATAGAGACGTAACACATGTTCTAAATGCAAACACATGGAATCATCCAACATTTTATTTTCCTTCTTTGAGTTTGCGTTCCTTTGCTCTCCGACCCACTAAGAGTGAGAATCTTGAGCAATGCGGAGTTAACGCCAAGCCAAGGGGCACAGGCACCCTATCAGCAAAGCAACTTTCCACAGACTTAGTTAGTACCAACACCAAGGCATCACATTATATCAAGATCAACCCATCTTTCTTTTTTGGGTAGGAGGTTTGAGATGAATCTGGGTAAACCAGTGTGAAACGTACCTTGCCTGTCGAAGGGTAGTTGTTGGCAGGAGTTTTTATGAACACAACTGCATCGGTACACAGCACCCGGCTTCCTGAGGCTGGTCTGCATATTGGAATCCGCCGTTGGGGCACCGACTAAAATCCTGAAATCCAAACAGAACATAGTTCACTCAACAAAGTCATCCGGCCTGCTTCAACGTCAAAGAAGAAAACCCACCACACCAAATTAGTGGATGCAAAAGTTAAAGCGAAATGAGTTCAGAGGAAGACAGGATCTACGGGAAAATATTACAGCAGAGAAAATATTAGGGGGTAAAACCCAAAAGCGATTCTGTCATCCTTTCCATCCTTCTAACGAAAACTTTGTGTTCCAGGGACACGGGCTGGGATATGGGGAACAATGACTTCATTCATTAACTCCAGAGGAAGGCGAGAAACATGGAACAGGGATAGTCTCAACCGTTATGTGCAACTCTTCCCTTAATCACATTTCCATCTCATTCCACTAGATTTTAGTATGTTAGTTAGTTGTGATCTTATAGTTAGTCAACAAACTATCTGTAAGAAAGAACTTTTCACAAGAGGGAATGTGTGGAACAAAGAAACGCATACCATGACACATTTGAGTCTTGATGTTGAGCTACAGAAAACCCAAACATTGAACCGGAAGGCCCTTGGTGAGTTAAGACACTGGGGACATCAATATTGAAGCCTGAAGTTATTCTAAAAGTTGTTGATGTATAAAAACACACTAAAAGCACTAAACTTGGGATGAAGGCCAAAGCCTGTTTCCCTAACTGATCCATTTTCCACATTTTTTCAGTTTTTCACTAATTTATCCACTTTGTAGCCTTGTTTCACTCCCTCTTTTCATCTCAGGGTATATTTTCTCGCACAGTGAATAGATCTACATGACTATTTTCCCGGAAATGAAGCCGGTGTAAGCACTGTCACCGAAAGAGTAAACACATGGAGGGCAGGTAGCATGTAACCATACGCCTTGGATACGGCACAGTAATGATCTAATCAAACAACACTAACACCAAAACTCTTTTTCCATTCACTTGTACTCCACAGTGCGTATGTCTGTACTCCCACAGTCAACAATGCGGTGGTGGACCTCAATATCCTTAAGTAAAATCACTGTAACACTGTGCCACACTAAACTATTTGGGATGATTCAGGAAGAAGTAAGGTGGGCAGTGAGCAATACACAATCTTGTCTCACTTTTTCATCCACTCTTACATCTCTGTAGTTGAGTTAGTGAGTCAAACTGAGAAAAGGGAGATCACTGCCTCATCATTCTCTTGTAAGAGGAAGCAATGGATGTACATATGAGATGTTCGTATGGGGAGTCAGTCTTTTCTTTAAGAATAGTCTCAACCTTTCAAGTGAATGTACCAAGTTGGTGCTACCAACTATCTAAATACCGTAGAACAGCAACAGAGCACTGGTGATGCACTGCAATCTCACCCTTTTCCTTGTCTACTGTTGATTTTCTTTTTCCAGTTTGAACTTCTCTAATAATATCTGTAGCAATAGATGAAGATAGAGAAAGATTCGATGATCCCAATAGTTGTATTCGTTGGAGGCGATGAGATTTTGATTTTGTACACATATGCACACGACACGCTCGTACGGCACGGTATATCCAGGCAGGACGTAAGAATATGCAGAGCGGAGCAGCGTTGGGCGATAATCTTACATTGATGAGTTGACTATTGGTCGTAATACTTTCAAACCATTTGTAAGTATCTTGTGTTTTGTGGCGTGGTGCAGTGATTGAGCCTAGTATTAAGTCATGGACTGACTTGGCAAGAGTCGCTAGCAGACTGATCACATCACCTCTAGCTAACCTAACTATCAAGTAGGATTCTAGTAAGTAACTAGTATTAGACGAAGAAGGAAGGAAGTATTGGAACAGTATTTCTCTATTTTCTCTCCACCCTTATTGCCTGTCATTCCATGCCTTTAACTCCCACACCATCCCAGACAGACTATAACCAACGCCAACTGTCTTTAGTGGGTTGGTAATAATGATGATATTTGTGCTACAGATATGTAATGTAGTTGACTCAAGTCAGGTCGTCGTTTTTTGGTTTAGTGCGTAGGAATAAAGTATACGAGAATCGAAAAAGAGTGAGAGAGACAACTTTTGACTTCTTGCTACAATCTACAGCTTTCCTCGTTTCCTATAAATGAACACATTGATCCAACTTATGTGCCAATATATAGAGCAGAGTAGTGTTAGCTGATCGTTAGCTAAAAGCAGAACCTAATAGCATATTATTATTATTATTATACCCGAATGAGTGTGTAGAGATTGGACCTGCCTCTGGATTCTAAATGGCATTAAGTGAATGGAAAGACCAGGCAAGAGGAATCGTCTCCCAGTGAAAACAGTGCTCTCCTAGTTTTCCTTGTTTTCTATATTCACTCACTCTCGCTCACAAACCAAACCAAGCAAGGAAATGAGTTATATATGACCGAAATCTGAAAGTCGAACGACCTCAGGAGATGAGACCACCGAGATAACTTACATAATCGAATAATTTCCCCATCCTTTCCTTCTAAACTGCGGGATACAAAAAATCTTTCTCCATCTCAAAGCTATTTTCTTGTCAACAATTTACCTCTGTTTCAGGAATAGATTAGCTATCTAGCTGCACAAAAGTAGCTAAATATGAACATAAGGAGTTTGTATTGCACCATCAATAATCGCTGGTGTGGTTTTGTTCACAACGTTAAAAATGCCCCTGGTTTTAATTCGGGAATAGCGGTTGCTTGCTGTACGAGAAAAATGAGGGAGTGTGTTTGTCAGGCACACCGGAATCTTTTCTCGGATCCGAATACACGGACATTTTCAACATGTTAAGTATTGTGGGATAATGTTATACATTCGGGAGGAGAATGAGACTGATTGGATGAAGGTTCATGGCATGGCATCATTGCTTCCTTACTCACAGATTATTCTTAGGAGGAAGGAAGAAAGATGCTGCAACCGGAAGTGCACACACCCAAAAACTTTACCTTCCTATTTCTTGCCTCTGGTCTGCTAGCATTAGCTCATGGTTATTTCCATTACAGCATTGGCTGGTTATTTGGTTGGTGGTGGAAAGCATTTCTCTCTTGTTGGTCCGTACAATCATCATATATCGTCCTTGCTCGTTGGGAACATGTTAGGCCATCATCATGCAGTAATTCTGTTCCGTATCCGGAACTGAACTGGTATGGTTTAGATGGAAATTGGAAGAGGTAGATAGAAGAAAAGGAAAGTAGGCTATACACACACTCCTAGGTGATGAGATGAAACTGGATGATCTGCCAAACTGTAAAAGGTTTCAAACTAAACCATCGTCCTCATTTTCCAACCGAGCTATCAAATGACCATGCTATTTACATTGCCACTGCTCGTAGTCATTTCAGTTACTGTTTTGCAACAACAATTTAGTGTGGGTACAATGACAAAAAATGTTGAACTGTGCTGGGAAATAGGAAGGGAAATAGGGAAGTGTTCTTTTATGTAACAAAAATTCCTAAAACTACAAATTATCTGTATAAATTATTGCAGGATTATTAGTGTACACATAAACTCCAACAGAACTCCTTAGGAAGCTAAAACTCATTGCTAAAATAGCAGTGAGACCAAAGAAATGGAAGGATTAGAATACCTGCAAGAAAAATGACTACATTGCAGGTTGCATACAAAAGAAAGCAGGCGGTTTTGACATTAAACGTGATGAGATTAAATACCACCCAAGAATGTTTTACTCGAATTTGTATCATGCTGTTAGTTTAATTTAACACCATGAGAAAACCGGGGTTTGAAACGGCCTTACCAGCAGTTTAATGTCAAATAGGTCCAAGAAATGCAATTTCTACAAAAATTACAGATATTTGCACCCGTCATAAGATTACACAAAAAATAACTAAAACTTTGGGATGTAACTCAAGAACCATATCGTTAATAAAGGTATCCATCCAATTATGGATAAAATTGTGCCCAAGGAATGAGTTTGTGGAACACGCCCAAATATTCATTCTCAAGATTAAATTCCTAAGGGTGGATTGTAGCAAGGTGAAATGTAAATATGCAACAAAGTCACACTTTGGTTTTATTGCCACAATCATGGGCATGGATAACTACATACCAAAGAATTGTAACAGTCCATTCCAGGACAAATCCCTTATTTGGCCAGGCTGACCAAGCAAGTCCCGTCTCATTTTCCCGTTGCAAATATCTCGGAAATGAGAGAATGATGTAATCCTGAATGCAAGGTGGATGTCATTCATGACTTGATAAAGGCGTGGATTGTGTGCCAGCATATTACAATGGACAAGTTATTATTTGCCAGAGGTACATTGCGCGAACGTAGTGTCTATCCGTCGGTCTGTCCTTCATTTATACGGCTCAGCACATTCAAATTATATTTTTGGATAATTGTACGTAATTTTTGTAGTGAGGAATAACTAAAAGATGGGGTCAATCAGGGGGGTCACTGGTGGCATTGATGCTTTTACTATGAATTTTTAGTTATTACCATTCAAGTATAGGTAATCTACATTAAATCAATAAATTCACAGCCGTTGGATAACGCATTTGACTGCCTTGTTCGAAAGGTCAGTCCACATTTTTATATCTGTTAATTTAGCTTGCTTTTTGATGGGGGTTGAAATGCAAATCAAGTTTGGGTTCATGTCTTTTGGCAACAGTCTGAGTTAATTAATAGCTAATTTACAGATTTTCTATATAATGCAGAAGCCGGAAAACCTTATATCTACCAGCCTGGAGACATGCATTACCTATCCAATTCTAACATTATTCACCTGCTCTGCAACAATTTTGCTTATAAGCCATCATTCGGTTGACAGGTGAAACAAAAATTGGTTTATCTAATCCCGCACTTGATTGAAATTTATAACTTGCCAACCTATGATTATGGAAATGAGATTGAAAACATGTACCTTACTACATCTCATATCCTTACCACTTATTTGCACATATTCACGTTATGTTTGCCATCTGCAATATTTGTTATCCTCCATAATATCCTCTCTTTCCATTATAAAATGCTAATGGCGAAATTTGAGAATAATAAATGTAAACAAATTATTATTATGCTTTGCAAAACAATGTACTCATATATTATTTACTTGTAATATTTAGTTACTGGGTGTGAGGAGGGTAATAGGTGGTAACTTTTCGATTCGAGAACAAAACAGTATAGAAATAGCTGGATTTTGCAATTTATAATACATTTATTCTTCAAGAAACTTTTGCCAACCAGCATTATTCATGGCTCATGCGACTTATACACGAGTCGAGTTTCACCTGTAATCATTAGATGCTATGCATTGCCACTACTCTGAGGTGAACAAGATAAGACGCAATTTTTAACCATAAAATTCTAAACCTAGTTGTTTGTTCTGTTGAGTTTTTGGATAAAGTATCAATGAGAAAACATGATACGGGTTACTAGAAGCATGCTTTTGTTGACAATTTTTATCCTTACGAGGAAAAAATGCAAACCTAAGTATTGAGTGAGAATGTTATTTATTTTTTCCACAACATTATAATAACACTAAATAACAGTGGATAGAAGTAAATGCATTTGCATGCAACTTATATTGCTTGGGCTTTCAGGCTAAGAAGGACAGAGTTCATTATAATAAGAGATTGGGCGTAATATTTTAGAAGCCTCTTCATAATAGGTTAAATATTGTACTACTGACTTTCAATCTATCATGACTTATCCACGAGGTAGGCCTTGTCAAACAAGTTTAGTTCGTTGATTAAATAGTTAGCCTTATTTTTCAACAACTTAGCAGCACCTGAAAGCTCTTCAAGAGTTCCGATTTCCGCGTCCAATTGCTTCATTTCCTGTTCCATTTCCGAAGTTGTAGAGTCTACCAAATGGCACAATCGAGCAAATGTTGAAGACAACTCTCTAAAAAAAATAGCAAACAAAGTCGGGGTTGATATTTGATTCCAAGACCATGCAGGTGGGCGGTGATGTATATAATGGAGGTGAATAATTAGGTTTCATTTCAGAAAGTTATACTTACTGCTGAACTTGATGGCTGCAGTTGGCTGAAGTTAAGTCAACAATGAGGCGAAGTTTGCGGGTAGCATGTTCCACATACTGCTTCTTTAACTCCCTTTCCTTTGCTTTATTTGTCCAGGTAATTCTTTCGTACGCATATAACCCGCCATAGATCACTCCAGTCACAACAATTACTCTCCAGCCAACTGTCTTCAATAGCTAAACGAGAATAGAATGCTTAATATTTATAAGGTTCACAAAAACATATTTATCGAATCCGGGTAATAATATTTTTTATCAAATCTCAACGTACAAATCCGGCAACGAGAAGTCCTCCCATGGTTCCTTGACTAGCTAAAGTTGCCAATGCAATTCTTGAAGCAGCAACCCAATCATCTGAATTTGTGAAGAAAACTTGGCCATCGTCATTTGAAGGGGTCATTGGTGTAAGTGGTTGATTAGGAAGAGGGGGCAAACCGCGTGGACCCTGGTACAAAAGGTTAATGCAATATGTGAGTTTGTAAAAACTAGGCAATATACAAAATTCAGCGATATAAATCAACAAATTGGGCTTTCATGCCGAAAGAATTGCATTGGCAACTTTAGCTAGTCAAGGAACCATGGGAGGACTTCTCGTTGCCGGATTTGTACGTTGAGATTTGATAAAAAATATTTAAAAGGTTAATGCAATATGTGAGTTTGTAAAAACTAGGCAATATACAAAATTCAGCGATATAAATCAACAAATTGGGCTTTCATGCCGAAAGAATTACGGGATATCCTGTATGAACGACAAAACAATTTAAAAACATTATTATGGTTGTTTTACCTACCTGAATTGCATTTGAGCACGAGCCAGGAGTCCCAAAGATGCCGAACTGGTTACGACCACGACCCATGACGCGTTTCATGATAGCCTGGATACCAAAACTAAACTTGAAACCAATGTCTTCGTGAAAATCCCCGCACAGGTTATCACAATTCAAACGATATAAGACTTCAAATGGTTCGCGCCTGGGAAGCAGTCCAGCAGACAATGTTCGTTTCTCGTTAGGAATTAGTGCCGACATTCTCTCTGCCATTTCTTTCTGGCTATTTTCCATGTTCATAGCTAACGCTGTACTTAATCTTGCCCGTAGATTTGATCCGAGTCCGGACTCGCAGTGACGGTGTAGCTCTTTTTTGTAAACATTAAGGACCATAGGATCAGGGTGAAATGGGTTGGAAAATTCATCCACGAGAACTCCCAGCCTGCGGATCTCGTCGCTTAAAGCTTTGCTCACTTTGCATTCAACGTCTTCAACCATTTGCCGTATTTTGTCCTTCATTTCATGTGTCACAAGTTGTAACTGCTTTTCCGTGAAATCAATCTTATCCCAAAGTTCTTTCCTAAGCATCATTTTTTCCGTTCTCACTTTTTGTGCAGACTCAAAAACGTGATTCATAACTCCTTTGGTATCATTTACAATATGTTTTCCACGATGCGAATGTTGTTCAAATTTAGTTTGAACTGCTGACTTAGAAATACATTCTTCAAACTTTCTTTCAAAGTCCTGAAACTCCAAGTATCTCATTGAGAATCCTTCAGCGATTGCGCCGGCTAATTACAAATATTATGAGCTATTAGAATTGCATGAACTTTGTTATTATGGGATTAAAATGAGAAATTCGGTATGTAAATACATTGTAAGGATTGTCCTTTCTGTTCTTGTTGTCGTGCTTGTAAACATTCCTTTGCAGAAACGAAAAATATTCTCTCAACGACATCCTCCGCCGCTACAACTTTTAGTTCGTTAACCAGAAAATCGGAGGCACGTTCCATATGCTGGGCACGAACCTGTACAATGAAACAACGATTGCGAATCAATTGTAAATATCTGGGGTTTGGAGATTGTAACAACAAGAAATACAAATTGAAATAGTTTAATTTCAACCTGACTAGCATCAATTGGCTGCATTAGCAAGTTGTTAATCAACAATAGTTGTCAATTTAACTCATTAAAGGTTGTGTTAGTCGGTAACCATTTGCACTTAAAAACAGTCATACCTGATCCATAAAATCCATTTCCGACGCAGCAGCATCCCATCGGTTATTCAGAATAAAAATATTGGGTTTGGAGATTTGGTTGGACACTTTGTGAAAAAAGTTTTTTTCCTGAAATAATAACCCATACAGTTAAAAGCCGATTTTTGTATCAGAAAAGTTGTACTTAAAATTTGAACGATTTTTACCGTTAACATGAGAGTGGATTCTGCATTCGAAACCAACACGAAAACATCGGCATCAAGGCAGTATTTATCAATCCATTCATCCAAGTTAGGAGAAACATCAATTCCAGGAGAATCGACAAAAACTACGTCATCTCTCAACAATGGGCACTTGTCTTTCGGCCAAAAAATTTTAACTAAAGCTGACTCTGTTAATTTAGACTTGCATAATGCATGAGCCAATTGTGCAACAGATTGAACATTTTGTCTCTCCGTTGACCCCTCCTTGATTAAATATGGTTCTTCTGCTGCTTCGCCTCCTATTTTGATGATTGAAAACATCGCCCATAAATACTCTGAACACTCGTGTTTTAAAAATCGTTAATACCCTCAACTTGCAGAAAACAGCTTGTTGTATGGCCAATCCCACTGGGAAGAATTTTATCGCGTAACATTGCATTAATCACAGTAGACTTTCCGTTACTAGTTCTCCCAAAAAATACGACCTAAGAATGAAGAATATGAAAAGAAAGATAGTTTTACCTTGATATTTTATACAAAAAATTAAAGTTTGACGCTTACCTTCATGTGATCTCTTTTAAGCACCTCTCGAATACCATATATCTTTTTTAAGTACTCGATAACCGTAGCGTTTTCCTCCTTTGGAACAAGTTCATGCTGTGAAACTCGATCTGCGTTGGAAAACGTAATAAAACAACAATTATCACCACAAATCATCTCTAAGTACGGACTCCTCCCTCCTGTAACGTAATATTAAAATCAATGACACAAAAAAAATCCAAAATGCTTACCCTGAACAAACTCAGCAGCTTCCTTGATGTAAACCTCGATGTCTTGGAAGATGTCATTGATGTTCTTTTTAGCTTGAACGAATATCTGTAGAGGTGATACATCAGAATCAGAAAAGACCGAAGAACGATTCACGACTTGGTTGGGAGCATCACCAGCCCCACGACGCTGATTCGAAGTCTGTCCATCCATGGTGGAAAAAGAACGAATGTATGCGGACATGGTAAACACTACGTCTAGGTTTGTGACCAGAGCTGCCAAACAATACCAAAATTAAACAATAATTAAAATAAATCCTAGAAATATAAATAGGGTGCAGTTGCGTAAATCAAATATAAACTAATCATTATAAACAATCATACACAATGACATGCAGTGGTAAAAATAAAATCAATAACCAAATTAAAAAATAAGCATTTGAAAAGAAATAAGATAAGTTTAAAGTACCTCACGTAGCACCAGACCAGAATTGTAATCCGACATGATAAAAACTACAGATCAAGAGTAATTCCAGAGTTACATTCGAGTGTATGGGGACAAGATAGAGTTTCTGGAACTTCGTGGAATGGAAATGGTTGAATAACTAAAAAAAATTAATCCAAATGAACAATTCGCACAAAAAGAGTAAGATATTGAAAATATACAGGTCATAAATCGATGTGACCTCACTTATCACTCATAACTTACCAGAGATAAGGTCCAATGGGTGAGCCGCACCCACAAAAACAGTCAAGTCAGGATAAGAAGAAATGAAGGTCGGAGGAATTCCAACTTTGTTTAAATGGTGATGAAACTGCGATGGATCGATGAAATGAGCTCTGCGGGCTTCCCACACCGCCCGTGTCACGTTGCTCCGTTGGGATGTTGAGGAATATGACAACTTATTGTAACTTAAAGACCACAGATATGTACTAAAGGAGATTCAGTACATTTCCCTGTTAAAGACTGATAACTTATCCTAACTTGAAACCGTGAAATAGTTTTGTCTCTTTATTTCTTCGAAAACGAATCAATATTTTCATGACATAGTTTGATAGGCGTTTGCATGCAAGTGTGTCCATGCACTGAAGATTCAAACAAATCCAGATTGAAATTTGATTGAATCATCAATCATCAATCCCACCCAATATGAATGGTAGACATAACATGATGTAAATATATTTAAAAGGTAGTAGTGCGGTTTATGCAACGTAGCTGTATTCATCCGTGGAATTGGGTGTTCTTTCAAGATACTGTCGTTCAATCAGGGTTTCGATGCATTTTTTAATGACTGTGACGGATGGAGAGAAACGGCCGTTAGACAGAGACAATACCTGAAAGAAAATAATATTATGTGAGATTAGCCATAGCCAGCGATTACATGATAAACTATGGGTGTCGCATTTTTAAACTTCTTTACTACCTCTTGAATCAGAACGTTGTGCTTGATGACTTTACGAGATTTCATAATTCGGACGATTGCAGCTTGCATAAATATTTTGCGATCTTCCTCTACAGCGACGTGCGTTTGTTCAACCTCCTGAGGAGTTTCCTTCTGTACGGCGGCAGATATTCTAAATTTGGTCTTCTTGTTTGAGTAGTTCATGTTGAGTTTCACAACACTGTCCTTGGTAATCTCCTACTCGAAAGTTATGAGAAAAAATGCTATAAATACGAACCAGTTTCAATAGAACGGTGGCTACTTACGGTATCATCACATTCCAACAGTTTACAGTCGAGCAAGCTTTGGATGTGACGGGTTAACTGATCTTCATTCAATAGAGTAGCTTGTTGTAAATCAGTGAAAGTTAGTTCGTCTGATTTTTCAAATAATGCCATCACAGCTAGTTGAAACGTTTGCATTATTATAATATAGGTTTTCTTCGTGTAGGAGATTTTGACGTCACCTGTTTCACAAAAAAGTTAGAAGTCAGCAACTCCAAATCAAATGCAAAAATTTAAATGACAAACATGTTGATAGATGATGCAGCCAAGAAAGCTTTCTCCCATTGAACTGCTTTCCATAAAAGGCTTCAAACTGTAAAGAATGAAATGTGTATTTACTAGACAGTTAGAATCTTTCTTAGCTAGTATACAACAACAGCAGGACAGTACGATTATTTATTACATAAGTTGTAATTACCGTTTGAACAGATTTTTCCAAAATTTGGGGGATAGAAAAAGGCGACGAACTGAAAAAATCCAGCTTTAATTTTTTTTACTTGGAATATCTGAGTAATTTGGTTTCGTTGCATCGGGGCACTCGATTCACCATGTAATACTTAATGAAATTGGAATTTTTAAAAAAGTTACAAAAAATTACCTTTGTTGCAATGGCCATGCTCCAGCCTTAAATTTTTTTTGAGAGATTAGCATTTGCAATATTTGACGATATGAAATGTTGTTAATTTACCTGCAAAACTAGTATCGAAAAGTTCACATTAAGATCTATTGAGTCAGTTGTGAGGTGATCATTAAATTTTGTGCTCAATTCTGCAGAGAGTGCAACATCGGTAAACATTCGATGAAGTTTGTTCGTAAACTCATAACCACAAGCTTGCTAGAAAAATAAACAGGAGAATATCTTCTGTAAAATTTCAAATTGACATGCAGCTCCGATTGATTTTTTTTTAATAGTCAGAAATTACCTTCAAACGATTAATCATTCCTTCTTCGGCATCCATCGACACAGATAGTTGATGAATCAAACGCTTAGCAAGATTACGAGAGTAAAACTTTTGAAATACATCTTTGTCATCTCTGAAAAGTTGAAAAATCATTAAAAATTGAAATCAAGCATTTTCGTCCGTTCCGTGCTTACATGTAGCGAAAAATCGTGATAGATTGGTTTAGACGTTCATCAACTTCTGCTTCCGAAAATCCTTTGTTTGATTTCTTCAGGAGCGAATCACAAAACCTTGCAAGCTAAAAACACAAAAACAAAGTAAAAAATTAACACACGAATTTAATTTACTTTATCATTATTTAAATTACCAGTTCTGGTGACCGACATGGAGTTTTGGGGCACAGTTTAGAGTTAATTATAGCGGTACAAGCTTTGTCTAAAGCGCTAATGAAGAGTTGATCCGATTTAAACACTTCATTAACAACTTCTTTGTACTTTTTGTAGATTGTGATAACGTTGTCAACAAATTCAATATGAGCAGTTTCTGGTCTCAGAGTTCGAACAGATTCTAAGCCTTCCTTCCTGATGTGCGATTCTACAGATTCGGCCAAATGACTTAAGCCAGGGGGGACTGGTTTTAAAAGGCAGTACATATTTCCCAAATCCTTCTTTTTATCAGACTCGACCATGCTTCGACACTCTTTCAGGAAAACGTTCAAATGGTCTTCCACTAATCGCTTGTGACACTCCGTACTTAACTTTTGATAGGAGCTATAAATAAATAATTCAAATAAATATATGATTGTTAAATTTTAATTTTAGTCAAACGAGTGTGATGTTATGCCTTGGATGAAGATATCTTCTAGCTCGCATATCTTCTTCATGCAACTTTTGAATAATTTTTTCCATATAATCAGAGACGGATAGAGCTTGCATCAGTTTATCGGCTTCTTGTTTGTAAAAGTTGCCAGTGTCGCGGAGAAACGGGATTTCGAAAGCTCGCTCATAAAACTACCCATGTATATATATATTATTTGAACACCAGGTCTCGAATAATAACAATTAATAAATAATTTTCTAATAAATAGTACCGTCACTGAGCCACGCGGGTCTCCAGGAATCCTATGCTTTGGATCTAGACATGATAAAGCATACATAATTTAGATCAAAAACAAAAATTTATACAATTGATTGACAGTTTATATGAACAAACCTTCAACAGCAACAAAAGATTGAATCACTCCATTCACAGTAGCAGTTGAAATAGATGTGTCGCCTTTCCTGTCAGACCGGATAGCGTCCAGGACGAGTTCAATAATTCGATCCTGAATTTTTTCCAACATGTCTTGTCTCCAAATTTCAAGTCCTACAAAAATTAAAAAGTGGGTCATACATCCGCATACCGAAGAAATAATACAAAATGGTTTTTATTAGTACCAAGCTCTCCAATTTCAATCATTTGGCCAGGAACTTCGGATACACCACCATAAGTCACATCAGCATCTGTCAACTTGGATTTCTTGGCATGTTGCTGGTTCAAGTACCTATAAAATTTGGCGTATTATTAAAATTGAGGTCTCCTTGTCCTGGCGAACTAGCAAACGCATGCACCCACCAATACAACTGATTCAAAAACCCAATTCCTTGGCTGTACTTGGTCCAAACATCATAATACACCTTCAACAGCGTCGAATTATTCTCATGATTATCCAACTCATCCCTCAGGCACAGAACATGTTTCTTCAAAAATGTTTTTGTTTCGTTATACAATTCTGTCGTGAAGGGTTCTGGATGCGCCACACAAAGAGAGTAGACATCGCTGTAAATAATATTTTCATAATATAATACTCATTCTTAAATTGACATTCAATTCATTCATTCGCACATGTTTACCAATATCCCCATCTTACCTGAATCTGTCATTCCATTCCGCCCTATTGACCTTGGTAAGTGTGATAACCCCAGAAATAGTGGTACGAAGAATCCCCCACGTCTCACCAAAATCAACTTGTCGAGGTTTTAATGACATTTTGAATTTACGTTCGTTATTCTTTCGCCCAAGTTTGATAAGTCTTGTCTTGGTGGTTATCAAATAAAAATAAATACAGCGCAACGAACTTGAAAGTCAACCCTCCATATTTTCGTTAATTTCACAATCCAATCAATCAGCTATTATTTTTTACTACATTCACTGCAACTAAATTGACTTATTGTTAGTTTTGTTGACTTGGGTTCTCAACAAATTGCAACACATTTACTTTACACTGACCACCACTTGACTCGCTCGCTACCTAATAATATTAGTAATAACCCTGCCTTGTCCTTGTAATAAATGTGCAAGACATGAATTTATTTAGCCACCCATAAAATCTTGAAATATTTTAATTTTATTTTAATCCTACTGATGAAAAGAAGTGCGTGGATGGTTTTTTTTACTTTTCCTTTTGTGGAGGAGAGGAAAAAAGAGAAAACAAAGTTTTGAAAGTGAGCAGAAATCTGGGGGAAAGTAATCCAGTCCACCAAAGTCATGATCATGTGAGAAAGAGAAAGTTGTCGTTTGGGGCAATGGGATCTGAGAAAGCAAAAACCTCCAGTGCAGCATCATATAGCCCGAGCCAGAGTGTAGGTTGTTGTTGACGCGTTTAACAAAGTGTTCAAATCATTCACAACAACCAATTTGACATGTGTACAAAATTTCAAG
>JAAXNX010001381.1:0-18232 GCA_036491905.1 Folsomia manolachei | reverse complement strand
GAATTTAAAAGGACGGAAACCCCACAAGGAATATTTATCAGCTTACAAAACGCTGAGTTGACGACTAGATCCTCCTCATCATCCTCGTCCAAGAGAAGAGGTGAGAAAGAGAAACTAGAGAACAACAAATGTGCAGTTATTTTCCAATAATTCCAAATATCAGATATCATATCAAGTATTGTAACGGAAGGTAATAGGACTACCGCTGGTTGTTGTTGCTTGGCCTCCAGAGTACCATAATGACTAGCAATATAACACTAAACAGCATGTGCCAATAAGCCTCGTCAATCCAAATTTTTTTCCAATCCTATAAACAAATTATGCGTATTGTGCATTCCGCGCTCAAATAGTTAAAAAAGCAGGCATTACCCTTATACACTGCGCCGTTTTTAGATATCTGATAGACCAGATCATAAAGATAATTGAAGCCAACACAGCACAGCCGAGCGCATTTGCGAAGTGTCTGTAAAGATTAAGTTTGACTAAATTCCTGAAACAGTGAAAAGAAAAAATTAATCGCTCATATTAGATACTCAATAAAAACTGCAATTAAAGTGTATTTAATTTACCGGCGTAATCTAAGTGTCCTCATTGTGACCATTAATGACTGAAAGATCCAGTAAAATATTCCAGCGTCTAAAATTGAAAGTGGAAGTTCCACCATTAAAGCTTTGTTCGACGGAACTCCATTTAGTGGATGCAAAACTCTTAAGCAGGCTTCGAAAGATGCGAATCCCATATAAAGAGCACCCACAATAAGAATTCGATGTAATGTGGCTCCTAGTCTGGGTCTACAGTTAACACAAAACAGTTAACAATATTTTTTAAATACTTCACATAAGACAATGCCATTACAAAACACATACTTTACAATTCCGAAACCGATACTAACAACGATGACTAGCATTCGAGCTAATGTTCTTTTAGCGCAGGAAATGACTTCCGCAACTAGTACTGCTCCAATTACAGATGTCCCAGTTGAGTTAATACTGTAATACTCCGCATAAAATACAGCCTGTGGAACATATAATTTGTATAAGTGTTCTTCCTTTCAAATTTCAGTAAGATATCGTACCATTTCAATCATTCCCAGAAATATTACGGCAGCTATCCAGAATTGCATCCTTATTATATCTCTCCATTGCCAAAAAGAGAGAACGAGCCAAACAACTCCGTACGCCGTATACAACAAGCATGAACTGCCGTAAAACTACTCGAAAACAACGAAAGTAATTTTAACTTTACAACTGACAAAGCTCAATTAATGCCCAAAAACATTACAATTAATAGTGGATACTCCGTTGCTGACAAGTAACCCTTGGGTCCTTTTATTTGCAACTCCACTTCTGCATGGAATTCCGATGATCCAGCGGCGTCAATCTTAACAATAAATAAATAAATTCCATCTTTTGGAATTGTAAAAATAGGTTTCGGGGACTTCTGTAAAATAATAGTTACATTATACTTCTGTGAGATACATAATTATGCAACACGCTTATCAGAGATGTGAAAACTAACCACGATTGCACCAGAGGATGCTTCGTTTTGGCATGATTGAAACTGAAACTGAGTGTTTTTCTCAGCACTGCGTCTCTCCACGAGCTTTAAATTTCCAGCAGATTTTACTGAACCGATGATTGGTGACGTCGAACAATTTTCTGCATACTCGATCTAAAATCAAGTGAACATCAGCCATTTATAAATGAATAACTTCCTTGCACAAGATCTACAAATCGTACCAAATGAATTGTGTTATCGCATCGATGACTATAGTAATCAGGAGGCTTAAAGAACAAATGATCCTGATCTTGAAATTTCTTTAGAAAGACTCCCATTGTTTTGGAACGAATAATATATATCCCATGCTTCCTGTTTTTGGTCATTGCTCTAATGAAAACAGAAATATTATTAGTTGAATTGCCCATATACACATTTCCAATTCCCTCATTTTGTTTTACTTACGAGAAGGTTTAATCTCCAGTATTCGTCCCAACAAGGAGTGGATCTCAATTCCCAGTTGATCCTGACATTTAAGGAGTCGCTGAGGTCTTCGCATTTTACTATTCGTATTTTTTTTTAATATTACAAATAAATAAATTTTAGTTTTGACATGAGCATTGAGTGTGTCATTAAAAATTCGGCCCTTAAACTTTGTGCATTTTGCTGGGTTGTTCAATTCTTACTTCTAATGAAAATTTGAGATCCCTTGAACGCAGTTTTAGAAACTCCAAAGTACTTGTGAGTCTATGAAGAATAAGAAACACAAAATTATTATTACAACACATCCAGTACGAACAATGTCCACCCACCAACTGCCAACCTGATTAATGACGGCATTCCATTTCCCTTGTTCTGGAAAACATGACGCCAGTGAAAGCAAGGTTAGAAGGGCGACAATTCCAATCCCATTGCTATTGCGGAAAAGGATCATCTCGGGATTGGTAAGGTTAGGTCCCTAATCCCTTCTGACTACTGACAGGGAGGGGCGTCGTGTCCTTCTTGCTTGTAACTAACCTACGACCTCTTTCCGAGTTAACTGGCACTTGATACCCAACTTATCGCAGGGTGTGGTGACGCTTCCGGCTGCTTCTGTTTGATTTATTAAATGACAACCAGGGACATATCTGTGATGACAACATCATTAAAACAATAGTTTTGTTACAATTCACTCCTTCCGCCTTTCCATGCGACTACGTGCTCTATGCGCAGTGTTTCCAGCTGAGCATGCAACAACAAAAAGTTAATTAATTAAAATAATTTAATTTGGAAGAATCATTTGGAGAACTTTCGTTGTGATTTCAATTCAACATTGATTGGCTGCTGGTTGGAATCTTCATTTTTATGTGAGTGGAATTTAAAATTTGTTCAATTAATAACTTGCAATATTCAAGAATCACATTGATTCAAGATCCGAGTTTCAAACTTTTAAACATTATAAACAATTGTTTTTTTAATTATTAGAGTTTGCTACAGTTGGATTGGAGTTGGAGCTTGAAATCGATTTCAAACTGGTGAACTGTACCACTGTACGTCGACTCTTCAATTTGTAATAATTTGTATGGAACTCGTAAGTTATCGCGATCACTGTTTATTTTATTATGGGAGGTTATCAACTATATAACTACCTCCTGCTTAAAAATGGAATTTTGATCAAAACTTTAATTGTTTATATGTTTCTGTTATAATAGACAGTCACTGATTGACTTTAAATCTGACGGATCGCAAAACAATACTTGAATATTATGGGGAACGCAAATAGTGGAAACGTTCGAGACCGCCACAAGTCTGGAGACAGCCTGCCGCCATCATCTCCATGTGGAATTATAAAGGACGGCCAAGCGTTTACCTTCGATAAGCGTCCTTCGGTAGGAACCCATGCATCCCACAGTAGTTCTGCGATGAGCAATCCTTCATCTCCTGCTGCGCACATGCACTCCTCTTCTAGTGCCCAAAGTCAACCCCAACAAAGTCACCACAACAAAGTCATTCAGTTGCAGCACTCACAGTCAAATGATGATGACGAACCTTCTTATTTCACTCGTCAACCAATTTCCAAGTCACTGTCCAAAGACGTTTCCTCTGTAATTCTTCGTTTTCTTCGGTTGCTTTTTAACCGCATGTGGGTGGAGGCAAATTTCTGGTTTTGGTTTTATGTTTTGTTCCGTCTCAGTAGTAGTAGAAACTTCCTTGGTTTGGGCATGTAATTTTAGTTGGTGTCTTATTATACCACGTTGCACGAAAAACTTATTTATTGCAGGATTTGCTTCATTGCATTAATTGCATTCAAATTTCAATACAAGTCAGATCCCAAACAAGCGATAGCATCCCTGATTTTATTTTTGCATGACCTTGACCACTTCAATATATGTATAACAACCTTTTGTAGTAAGTTATAGTAGAACATTGCAATTACTTTAATAGTTCCCAATATAATTATTAGTAATAATGATTATTCCCTAATTTTATAATTACACCTACACCCGACTCCCTCCACGTGCTATTATGATAATTTTGACTCTATTACACGCGCTGAGATGTGTGTCGTACCGCTCTATAACATGTCGACTTTGGGTGTTATTGTATCTACTTGATTGCTGGGATTTCTATAATGTTTTATACGACAATATTGAAAACTGTATTTGATTGTTTTTGTAATATTTGGCAACAGGAAGATTATCCGGAAGCTGGAAGACCCAGAGCAGTTACGGTGTCGGAGGGATCGGGGTTTGGTGGTTCCATTGATCGGGATAGCTCTGGAGTTAAGATTCTGCCAACAGTTTTCAAATGGGATGGAGGTGGCAAGAGTGCATTCATTTGTGGCACCTTTTCCGATTGGAAGACGATACCAATGGTTAAAAGGTTCAAAATTGTTGACAACTATAATTATAGTACTCGGTGGGTTTCTTAATCTTATTTCGTCTTTTTAGTAATTTTACAGCCAAGGATGGCGAAGACTTCGTGGCTATTGTGGACTTACCAGAAGGGGAACATCAGTACAAGTTCTTGATAGATGAGGAATGGAAATTCAACCCGCAGGAGGCAAGACAAACTTTAAATTTACCGAAAATTTACCTACTTACGCTTTAAAATTGGAATAATTTATTTTATGAGTGATGATTGTTGATTGAGTGTTTATTCATTCTCAGCCAACTGTCCAGACGGAGGATGGCACTGTGAATAATATGATAACTGTGAGTAAACTTGGAATCAACTATTTACGAATAGTAAACATCCTTTCTAATATTATGATTCACTGATAAAAGTTCAAGTCCGTCTTGTCAGGAGTCCTGACTCAGGACCAGAACAATCTTCTGAAAAACTTTTTTTGACTTTCTTGCTTAGAATTTATTTGTAAATATATTGTTCAATATAATAATTTGGTTGAAAAATTCATAGGTACGCAAAACCGACTTTGAAGTTTTTGACGCTCTTGCTATGGATCAGTGTAATTCTAAGTCGTCCAAAGCTACGCAATTGATATCAGGTTCACCCCCGGGTAGTGAATGGTAATAATAATTAAGAGTCTATTATTCCATGTTATTTTGATAGTGTGAACAATGAATTGAAATAAGTTTCTTATAATATTACCAGGGGTCAAGACATGCCAAGTTATAAACCATGGGAGAAAACAACGGGTCCCCCAATTCTGCCTCCTCACCTACTCCAAGTCATTTTGAATAAGGACACACCCCTATCGGTATGATAAAATTTTGATAAATTAATTAAACTATAAATATTTAGCATTAATAATTAATAATTTTTTCAGTGTGAACCCACTCTACTACCTGAACCAAATCACGTCATGTTAAACCATTTGTACGCTTTGTCTATTAAGGTATTTTTTTAAAATAATCACAGAACATCAATCAATATACTGATATGCAAATATTTCTACGTACAGGATGGGGTCATGGTTCTCAGTGCAACGCATCGTTACCGCAAGAAATATGTGACCACTCTGCTGTATAAACCAATTTAAATTTAACCTCGCCGTACCAATTCGAGTCAGAGATCAGCCAATGGTTACTTGCATTACAATTTTGATGCGGCTTTAAGGAGTCGGTACTTTTAAATATTTGAACACAATCACGGACATCGCTTTATGAGTAAAACTTAAATAATGATTGCATGAACAAAAATCCAGAGTATGGCTCGTCCTTCCTTAAATGGATTAAAAACCATTTAGATGTCAAATTTTGTTATAGTTTTTTGTCAGCGTAAATTCTAGGAGTATTGAATTAAAAGTTGTATTTGATGGACATCACAAACCATTTAATAAATTTACCATCGCTGATGGTCCATCTGTGTACAAGATTGCGGTTCATTATCTTTTCATGAATGGGTCGAAGAAATAAATTTTGCCCGGCATCATTGCAAGAAAACCCGGGTATTGAAATCATAAAATGAGAAATCTGGTTCGTTGCGGGAATACGACTTGATTGACTGTTGTTTTGTAAGGTCGATGATTAATTGTTTCTAGCTACTTGCCAGTTGAAGAAAATGGCATTCATCAATTTAAACACGCTGCTACCAAAGTCAGGGGAAGGTCAACTCGTTCTCTACTCTGGGGGACCAAGTTCAAACGGGATAAGCCAAGACTTTGAAAATGAAGTTCAACCGGATCGAGTGGACTATCCGGGCTCTTCCGAGTAATTATTTTACAAATCTTTGAACGTTTAATTACTGCAACAATAAAACACTAATTTGTGAATTAAGGCTTCCAGCAGCTTCTGTCCTCGCAATGGCACAAAGCGTCGGGGCAACGATACCTGACGAGGTTTCAGCTGCACTTGGCGACATTGCGATGAAGAAATTACGAGCGGCTACTTTGGTAAGTATTTGTGCCACTTAATTAATATAGCCCTTCATTTTCAGTTGATAATTTCATTGATTGCTTGAAACCCAGCTCGCTGTAGAATTTGCGGATCACGAATATTCTCTAGGATTAAGGACGTTAGATTTTTCAAAAGCGGAACGAATTTTCAATTCACCCAGCTACGGTCACCAGTCATCTCTGCCAGATCCGAGGATAATACCTATTCTTCCAGCAAATATTAGTGTTTTAGATGAAGGACAAGAAATTGACCTTATGGCTTCAATGTCTTTGCCAAAAACATCTGAATTTAGAATCAGAAATCAGGATCCAGAGTTTCATGTTCATCATATTGTGTTCAATAGCAGATTTGCTGCAATTAATATAAATGGGGATGACTCTTACGAAGTTGAAGACGAAGAATCTCTCAATGATGCCTCTGACAGTTTGACGAATAATCATCAGGAGTGTGAGATAGTAAACCATGTAAATGACGACGATAATGTGATTCCAAACGGTCCTACACAAACCCTTTCTACAATTGTTGAAGACTTCCAGGATGAGAATGTGTCAACTGCTACTACCTACGACCACACCAGTTTCACATATCAACAACATCAATATTTACAATTGGATCACGAATGGTTGGAGTACATAAAGTTATTTGTTTCTTGCTTCTTAAACGTAGATAACAGTGGAATAGACAGGAATGAAAGTGTAAATTCAGACGACACTGGTATAGAAGACGATGAAGACAATTTAATCGAAACACAAGACTTCGATAACGAGCATCAATTTTCATGCATTATTGAAGACCTTGTGAAATACTCAGCATTTCCTATTGTGGATGTGATTTGTGACTTTTTCTTCGATTATCTTAGTGGTGTGTTCACGCAGGTGTCTTCAACAGCCTTGCATAGGATAGTTTTGGTTGTAGATGCACTTGTGTGTGGGTGGACGCCTCCAACGATATTGGTATGAAAATTATCTCCTTTTGTTTAAATTAGTTTTGGAAATAATGTAGTTTACATTTATTTGTATTTTTACTTTAGATGAGGAAACTGTCATCAATTTTGATTGAAATATTAGTTCGTCCACCAGGGTTCCACATTCAACTAGCATTGGTCCAAGTATTTATTAAGGTAAAATCTGCAATAATTCCATACAGTTGGATTCAAGCACTTATCCCACTTACCTTGAGGTTGACATTTTGCTTTTATGTACTGTGTAAATCACGTCCTTTCATATTACAGATTTTGAAGATCTATGACGAGCTCTTAACATGGGCGTGCACATATATCACAGAAGTTTTAAAACGAACGTCGGAAATGGCGTCAGTGGATATTAACGACGAATACAAATGCCTTCTACATGGAGCTCTCTTGTTGGCCAATGGTTTAGAGTTTCTGGATATTAAAGTGGCTCATGAGTTTGGATGGGATTCCAGTATTGCAGAGATAAAACGTAATCATTATCAATCCAAAGAAGCCAGTGTCAATAACAGAGCAGAAAACACTGATACCTTCCTTGAAGACGAATTTAATGTGGGTGTTATTTGAAATTTATTTCTGGAACTCCTAAACTAATGTTTTTATTAACCAAATGTGTTTATTCTTACAGAAATTTGAAAATTACAACGGGAGTTGAAATCGCTACTCCGCTTTTAGTGTAATTCAATCACGTTTTTTTTCGGGAAAATTATTTAACATTAGCACTTTTTTGTACATTAACTGTATTTTTGGTATTTCTACTCGAACTTAAGTCATTAATTTTAGTGTAGTTTATTTGTGTATTTGATTCATTCAAGCCCCACAATTATACAATATATTTTTTGATAGCAATAGAATAACAAACCACCAGTGTCTTAAAAAAACCTACGAAAAATTAAAAGTGTCAAATACGTGGTATGTGTCACTATACTTTAGGTTTTTGACAACTTTAGAGTAAATACCACATAAATTGGAATGTCTGACTAATATTTTAAACAGCGGTGGCGTCAATACTTTTCTTCCTTTCTGTGCTTGGAGGTGATGCCAGCGTCTCTACGTCCCCTTCTTCATTTATCACTACCACGGAGTTTCGTTTAATCTTAGCCAGAATGTGCGGAATTTTACTCTTAGCTTTAAAGGCCTGTAAATGAGAAGTGCTTGTAGTTGTCTCCGGTTCCTCGACCGAATCCGTCCTTTCAACAATGGGGATGTCGTCTGAAATTGTTACGAAAACATGTTATTTGTATGTGCCTCTAAACTTATCAGTCAAAGACTAATGAATTGGCCATTCGAATCTTATTGGAATGGATTTGACGTTTAGTCAAAATTAACGTCTTCAACAGAGCATGCAATACATTTTTAACACCAATGTTAATACTTCTACAGTAATAAATAAGCCATTAATATATACGTAATCTACACCGAATGACACACATACATGAGGGAGAGAAATTAGGGAGTTAATGAAATCACCGTTATGAAGAAAATGAATAATGAAAAAGTTCCCAAAACCATAGCGAGTTCAATTCAGATTCAGACATGCATTGCACAGAATACTAGAAATTCAGGCTTGATCATGCACTTTCCCATCTATGTCATCTATTTGAGCATCAATTATCCAGTATAATGTTAAGTTATTAAAGATCGGCGTGTAAGTAAAAGTAAACAATGAATATGCATAAAAATCCCATGTTGATGATTTACCTGGAAGTTTTTTGGTTCGAAAAGAAGCGTTGGTGATGATCGACTTTTTAAAGCTGCTGACTTCCACTTGAATTGGTAATTCTAAAATTAAAGTAGAAAAAAATAATCTCATTTAATGTAACGACGAGTACTGAGTACAATGGACACGTGAAGTTTTTTATTTGTAGCGGAATCAGGACATACAGGCAAACAAGGAAATCAGGAGGATTGGGATTGATTGATAGTGAAAATTAGATGCAGGCACAGGAGCAAAATAATTTAGGGTTTCAACGTCTCATGTTTACGGCAATGTAACAAATTATTATACGACATACATGCAGTTGCAAATACTTCACTAGTAGATCGGTATGCAACTGCACGAGAAACGGGAGGTAAGGAGCGAACGGGCAATTGATTTGAATAAGAGGATTGGACATCAGTATTAGGCAAAATGGTATTCAATAGATATTCTGGGAGGGCTTTATCCGAATGGAAAGGATGTTTGGCGACAATTGTGGGAATACTTCAGCCTATGGAGGGTGAAAGGATCTAAAAGTTGCTCACAGACAATACCGTGACGGATATATTGATAGGGCATGTTTTTTTAAATAAGCCCAGCACGACAAACCTGATGACTTTAGATAATCCTGTACTGCGTTACAAGCTAGCAGAGCATCTGCCCAAAGTTGATAATTTGCACGAGCCGATATTTCTTCTAGAACTTGTTCCGCCAAGGTAGGAGAGCCGTTATACCTGTAAACGACACCTTCAATTAATGAAACAACAATACAAACAGGAAATCATTCTGTCTTACGCAGAGAAATATGCCGTTTGTATCATTTCAACCAATAGTTTGGAAGATAAGACGATCCTCACAGGAGGTTGCAACTTTTGTGAAGACGTTGTAGCATAACCTTGGTTAGTCAGCCTGTAATCATCCATTCAGCATTAAAATATTACAATCTCGTAATTTAATTTCCGTCCGTGTCCCATACTTTGACATCACTTTCAGGTGCATCGGAATAGAATGTTTTGGCATTTCTGGTAGCCTGTGGTTGAAAATCCACCAAAGTTCAGTACACAAAGGGAGTCTTTGTGGAGCTCTGATCCGTTCATCATTTAGCACCAAAGTTGGTCTTCTAATGGTTTTGACGGTTTTCAAATTCAAACGATCCAAATCATTGTCCGATAACCACGAGGTAGACACGCCTCCAGGCTGTAAAAACGTGAGGTATCAAGTATTTAAAAAGGGCATTTCATTGTCATTTAAGTAATTTGTTAGCAATAAACTTCTACAGGTATATACATCATGATAAACCGATGGAAGATTAACATTGGCGATTCTTGCAGAAGCAGGAATGATTTCCTCAGACGCCGACTCCAGTTCAAAGATCCCTCGAAGCAATGTTTCAAGAGCCACACATTTCTGCACAAAACGTAAGACTTGGTCAGTATGTTAATTCGGTGTCACTAGTAAGAGATACTTCATATTGTCGTTGTCACATTGCGTACCTTTTGGGAGTGAATTTGGTTAAGGTACACATATATCAAGGAAGGAATGAATTGTGTAGAAAATATCCGAAGTTTTTTGAAGGGTGCCCGGTACAGAGAGAAAAGGATAGCGATAACGTCTCCATACAACTATAAAAATCACCAATTAGTTAATTTTACAGCAATTTCTAGCAGCCTTTCTTTAAAATTGTTACACCTCAAAGCACTGAATAAACTGGGACTGCCTTACCGAACGAAATCTATCGTTTTCCTCCAGTACGTGGGTGATAGCTTGAAAAATGTCTTCATTGCTGAGAATTGATTCACAAAACAGTTTAATACCCTCGGACAAGGGATCTTCCTCGGATAACGACTTCCATTCCGTCATCAAGTCCACAACCAGTTGATCCGTCATTTTACAGACACCAATCCTTGACTATCCTTTCAAAATAATCCTTATAATTTAAATTAAGTGGCTTATCTACCTTTTCTTTTATTCAGTTTGTAAATAACACAAAATATTTCGGAGTGGTCTAAAATTCCAACTTCCTTGTTGATTTGGACTCCCGGGACGTCCACTCCCTTTGTCTCAATAATTATTCAGTTTGTAAATAACACAAAATATTTCGGAGTGGTCTAAAATTCCAACTTCCTTGTTGATTTGGACTCCCGGGACGTCCACTCCCTTTGTCTCAATCACCAAAATTTGTTTGATGGCAGCAATTTCTTTGAATCTAATCCAGAAATCTATATTTTTTACATTTCATGTAACTTTTTACTCATCATAGTCATACATATATGTTTCAAAACTAGCCCATCCATGTATTTGCTTCACTTATAAACGGAAACGAGTAGCAGCAGGATGCAGGACTTTAATTGTCTGTTAATTCCAGGTTATGAAAGTGTGCTCCAATTTCGACACTACGTGAACTATTCTTGGCACAGAGTATAAGGAAAGCATGGATGTGAATGGGAATTGTTTTAAAGTATTTATTTACATTGATTTAATTCATTAGAAACAATGGTCAAGTTCAATTACAAAAAGAATAAGCAATGGGTTGGTTGTACATTTCTGCACAAACTAAAATACACAACACGCTCAAGAAGGGGGTGTACAATGGAAGTAAGTAGAACATCAATAACTGGAACATGAACAAAAAAACAAGTACTGGTCTGTGACCGGAAGGAATCAAAACAAATAATGAGAAACGAGGCCATCACTCCAGTTATACAGCATAACCCCAACTCCAACTTCCTACGTTGTCATCATTCAGTCTAACTTTATGATGAGGAGCAAATATGTCTTTCGGTTCATAAATAAAAGTATTCCTAGTCGGAGGAATTAATGAATTTGCATCAACACGATTCCAAACATATTCTTCTTGTGGCCAAACTTCATCTTCTCCACATTTCCGACGGCGCTGCAGTAATTTCAAGAGTTCATCTCGTACGGACATTTGATAGTGAGACAAATTCACAAAGTTTCCACCTCCACGCTTCTTCGGTTCCTTTCTTAAAATAAGATTCATGAGGTAGCGAATTCGATTGATCTGTCAAAATATTAAAGATGTAAAAAATAATGTAAAAAAATATATGCTGCTTGTTCATGAATTGCCAGAATTACCGCATCAATGTCTTCATCATCAAAACAAGTGTCAAATACAATTTCAACATCATGATCAGAGTAGACAGGAAGATCAGGCTCATCAGGAGATGGTCCAAGTCCACAGAGGACTCCAGTATACTTGGTCTGGCGGATGTCAATTCGTAGCTCCATTTTGGGAGAGAATAACATTGCCATTATGGACAACAGTCCCGGAACGGATGGCATGATTGTTGTATCCCTTGCCACAACGCTTCCACTTCTGTCTTGAATTCCAATGTAAGCAGCAACCAGAAGACGAGAAATTGGAGCGGTGGGTTCAGTGTCCAAAACGACCGAGTTGACAGAATTATTATCCACTTTTACTTGCTTTGTGTTACTACTGTGGCACAAGGACTGGAAATCCAATTCTAAAGGACTCCACGGCCCTTTGAGCATCGTCTTAGTCTGAAATATAATTATGTTATATAATAAATGATTTAAGATTTATTACGAATGTACAAAACTGAGTACAAAAAGCACATACGAGACTGCGAGAGTCCAGATTCGGCTGAACGAAGTCGAAATCAAGTTGCTCTCCAATTTGTTCCTTATTGTGTGCTACTCTCTCTTCATTATCTTGCAAACTAACACGCATTCGTGCTCGGTGATTAAACTAAGATTAAATACAAAAATTACATTAATTAGTGATGAGTCAGATAGGGAAAATTAACCATATGCGAGTCGTCGATTATTCAATCTCACCTGCGAAAATGTAGCTTCTTCGGTGGGTTCGGCAAACCCAAGGTTGACAAGTCGGTCATTTAAATTTTGTTCAACTCTTCGATCATCATGTCCTACTAGTCGTCCAGCAATAATGCTTTTTGAAACTGAATAGATCTGCAATAAAACCAACAGATTTAGGCGATAAATTAACTTACAGTAGTCGTGAAAAGTATTAAATTCTATTTCATGATTAAATTGCTAAACAATCGTACATCAATGTACACGAACGGAGCATTCTCAGCAAACATTTGAAACTCCAATTTCGCAGTGTCATGCCATCCTGCTCCATGAATCGTGGCCGGCTTAATGTTGCTGAGCCTACATTCCACCGCCTGAGAATATACAAAAAAATACAAATGATTCTCTTGTTCCTTAACAAGGACCTTAAGTGTCTTTCATTTATAAGCTTACCAAACAGGGAATGGTATTGTATCTTTTTTCAACCATGGATGGGCTGAAATCATTCAACGTCGAATTCTTCACCCACGCCGTATTTCCGTAATCAATAAAGTAAACCTGTAACGTTAAATTATTGGCCAACTGAAATCGTCATTGCTTCATACAATCAGAGAATTATTCACTAACCAGAGAATCGTCTATGGGTCGTGGAACCACGAGCAAAATTTTAGCCCGGTAATATCGTCCTTGGTATGAAGCCAGACATATGGCATTTGCAACAACCTTGCTGCTATGAATTGGCATATTCACGGCTTCCTCATTAATTCGGTCAACCATTTCGTCAAGGGCCTTCGTGTGGGATGAATAATTTATCCAAAACTGGCCAGGGTTCTCCACCTGAAAGGAGCGACACCAAATTAAGGTTGAAGCGTAAGCATAGGCCATGGCAGTTGCATCAGTAACTGATCAAATAAATTACTACTCACATGTGTAACACGAACGTAAACTTTCGAAACATCTACGCCAGGTAATGCCACTTGTGGTGGGCATCGAGTGAATCTTCTTCTCTCCAATTTATGCTCCCAGTCATCCAAAATGCGCTTCTCCGACTCTCGTCTATAATGACAAAAACAAAAAAAACTTTAGAAATTCCAATGCACTTGTCAAAAAATTAACCCTACAACTTACGCTGTTAGCGGAATTTCCAACATGTCCCTAATTTGCCTCCGCTTAACGGCTCTGTAGATTCCTTTATTAATGGGTCCAATCTTCTCTCCCCGATTATCAAAAGTAGCCAGCACTTTTTGTCCGTCGAATTTAATCGAAGGGACATTTAATCCAAAAGACAGGTAGTCCGCAACAAACTTGGCATATCTGAAACGGAAAACGCGAATAAGTACATGTAGATAAGTAGCCAATTAGCATATCTAAGTACATTTTGCCGTCATGTCCACCGGGAAATCCTTTGAAATAAACCGTGTTGTACAGATCCAAACCACTGATTTCCCTTGACTTGTCTCGTTCGTAAGTTTTGACATCGGGTCGTCGTCGATGAAAATAGTTTGGGTAAAATGCACCAGAAATGGCCAACTAGTACAAAAGAATATCAGGTGTGACGAAAGGTAATATGCATTATTACTTTAAATCTAGGTTCAAACCTTCAACATAATTCCTGCATCTTTCCCCAAGTCATCGGAAGGAGCATCGGCACACCATGGGTTTGCGGCGAGATGCGGCCCTTGTCGGAGAAGCCGTTCTTCAATCAACTCGACAGTGGACTTTATTTCCCTGAAATATTTCACATTTATTTTTAGAATTTTACAAGTGCAGTGCATTTAAGTGCAGCCAGTGACAATCGACAATAAAACTCACCTTAAAACTGACAGCTGCACGAAAGCTCCACGGGCCCACTGCCTTTCGTTGTATGTTGTACGACTTCTCTTTTTCTCATCCAAAGCACTATTTTCGGAGTTCTCGGCAAACTGCTTAATCCAGTGCTACAAATACAAAAGTTCAATCCAATTAGTAGGCGTTTGGAATACAATTCATGTAAATATGTAAAAGTCCATTATTCAATGGGACAAACCTTATAAACATAATAAAGAGCAAACAAATCTGAACAGCTCTTTTTTGACCAATTTAGTCTTGACAAATATGCATCAAGAGATCGGACGAATGGAGTGCTGAATGGGTTCTTGACACTCAAGGCTGCCGCTGTTGTCATTAAATAAAAATAGTATTAAATTAAATCTAAACAAATGTCAAAGCCTGTTAAATCTAATTTCATGTTGTTTACCGATAATAATGGCTTCCTTCATTACGCCAAAACAATGTCCTAGCATTATCAGCCGGGTGCACTGCTGAGGAATTGGCAAATCCGTCATTATCGACCCCAAAAAAGTCAAATCACCGTCGCATGTGTCATAAAATTCATGATAGTTTCCTGCTTCGTCGATTCGGGTGGTAGAAATTGTTAGTGCACCGAGCTAAAATTTGATAAACCTTTTAGTTTTTGAAATGCCACACATGAATGTTTCAACACAGAAAAATTCTATAAAATCACCTCTTTCAAATTTGCCACAGCACGTTCGATACCAGAAACGACGGGTGGGTCAAGGGCCATAGAAAGTAACTCTTTTGGGGTCCCCAGATTAAGTTTCTTTAATTGAAGGACAACTGTCTCCAGGTTAGATCTCAACATTTCGGGTTTTGTGTCTTGAGGCAATTGCTAGAAAAATCGTAACGTTTAATGCGGAATTTTATATTACAAAAGAAAGGCACAATAGTTTTCTATTTCATACCGAAAAAAACGTCTTTGTCACTAGTCGGTAGACTTTGCCATCACAAACTCGACCGGTTCTTCCTTTTCTTTGAATACACTGACTAATTGACGCCCAAACCATTCTCAAAGTGGTAAAATTAGTGTACGGGTCAATGCACAAAGATTTTGTGAGACAGAAATCAATCACTATAAAAATTGAACACAAAATTAGGTAAATAAGAGATTACGTATATAGAGCAGTTATACGCCAATTACATCATGTAAAAATGCCTAACTTACCGTACATGACGTCTGGAACAGTTACGGAACTCTCGGCAATGTTGGTAGACAATATTATTTTCCGGTAGTAATCTTTCGGCGCTTGGAATACTTTTTGTTGCTCGTCTGATGTAATTGTAGAATGAAGAGGAACAATTTCCCACTGGTGAAAGTCATGCCCTGGATAGTCTTGGTCAGCCGCAATTGCTCTATTCAATAATAATAGTAAATAAGTAATAACACGAATTGAATACAAATTATCAACACCCTTGTTTAGGAAATAAAATAAGGAATGTAGCAAGATTTCTTACTCTTCTAGATCAATTGCATTTTTAGCTGTTAGAGATCGAAACAGTCGATTGATTTCCTCCATCCCCGGAAGAAAAACTAATACGGATCCTCGACTTCGCATCTATCTCGTACATTAGTTGGCAAGTAAGGCAAAGCTCAAAAATAAAATCCAAAGTGTCTTCAATTTCTTACCCGTTCGCTTCTTTTTGTAGCCCTAACTCGAGGATCTTGAGCCATTCTGCGATCCGCTTCGTCTAAGCTTACAATGCAATCAACAGCAACAGTGTACATTTCCTCTGGAATGGCGGCCTTATCCATACTAAGCGAAGACTCCAAAATGTCCTTCATAACAATCTATAATTGCAAATTAGTAAAAATTCGTAGAAAGTTTATAATAATAATAATCAAATAGAGGCATATATGTATATAAATATAAATATTTTTAAAACATACATTAGAGGCTAGGATATTGTCCAAAAACAGCTCCTCTACAGTATGTCGGAACGTGTGAGGTATTTTAATAACTGGGGACTCTTCTACTTCAGACTGGCCTGTTCGCATTGGAAAGTATCTTGAAAACTTTTTAGCATTTAGAGTGGCAGACATTAGAATGAATTTAACAGCCCGGTGTTTTCCATCGACGTCATCTTGCAGAATTTTTTTAATGACCAGCAGCAAAAGGTCAGATTCCAAATCTCGCTCATGTACTTCATCAATGATTATGTGTGTCATTTGACCAAAATTTCGAGTTGCAATTAGCTTTTGCAGAAGAACTCCAGTCGTCATATAGGTTAACAAGGTATCATCCTTATCCCGTTTAGTCTCCATTCCCACCTTTTCAAAGCAATATAATGAGCATAGGATTAATTAAAAGATAAAAACACTCTTCAAAACTGTACCTGATATCCAACCACCTCCCCCAACTTCCAATTACGCTCATCGCAAACACGTCTTGCAACCGAAATAGCAGCAATTTTCCTTGGTTGGGTTACAACAATATTGCAAACTGCAGTCCTTGCACAGTGCTGATCCAAAATAAACTGAGGCACCTGGAGTGTAATCATAATGATAGGTATTTTATAGTAGTTATTTTATCATTATTTTGTGCATAATTATATTTACATAATTATATTTGCTTGCATATGAAAAATGCTTCCAAATTTTTAGTACCTGAGTAGTTTTGCCACAGCCAGTGAACCCATCAACAATGACGACTCGGTGGTTCTCAATCGCTTTCAAAATCTGCATGATTTAAATAGAAATGTTATAATTTTTATGCAAACAAGCAATCCAAATGTAGAGAATTAAAATTATTGCCTTCTCTTTGGAAGTATTTACAGCCAGTCGAGAAGTATCAATGTGCCGGTCTTTGAAATTATATTTGCTATAAACTTTCTCTTTCCGAAAGTAACGACCACCCGTGTCCGCAAAACTGGAGTCTTGATAATCATCGAATTTAGCTTCTTCCTCATCGGAATCGCCATCTTTAGCATTGCCCTAGTAAATATTAAATGAAAAACAAAAAAATATGATTTAAAAAACTGAAATGCAAAGAAAATGGCACGAGTGCCACATTAAGATTCATATATTGGCTTATATAACCCGTAATCTGAACGGAATTCCAAAACTCGGTTCAGATTCTGAACCGAGTTTTGGAATTCCGTATACTTACAATTTTGGTATGGTCATCAATATGCTGCTGAGCATTAGCCTGATGGTCAGATATGTACTGAACCTCTCCCACTTCATCATGGGCGTTATAATGTGCCACTTTAGGTAATTTGATTTTGGGTCCTAGCACGTTCTCTGATACTTTCTTTTCTAGGACAGTCTGCTCTAAAACGGGATTGGGAGCGGCGTCTGAGAACTGGAAGAAATTGGTCAGGGGAACCGCACCAGTAGTGGGAGTAGTTGAGCTAGGGCAACTTGAATTTTCCCCATCATTCGTCGATGCGGTCGCAGGGTCGTTTGTATCCATTTGCGTCTCCGCCGCAGGGGTGGAGTTTGGTTCATCAACCGTGTCGGCAGGTGCATTCCCAGTGAACGTCGTATGAGAGGAATCTTCATCCTCGGGTGGTTCAAACAGATCCCGTTCATGTTTAATTCTTATGGCTGGGGGTTGTCCCTCTGGGGGTGGCTCATCGTCTCTTGCTCGTTTT